>CAUYON010091828.1:0-28301 GCA_963573935.1 Arctocebus calabarensis
CGCCTGTAGTCCCAGCTACTTGGGAGGCTGAGGCAAGAGAATCGCTTGAGCCCAAGAGCTGGAGATTGCTGTGAGCTGTGACTCCACAGCACTCCACCGAGTGCGATAGAGTGAGACTCTGTCTCCACAAAAAAAAAAAAAAAAAAAATTATTCTGTTGCTTATCATCACAAGAATTAATGAAAATCACAATAGTAAAACTGGAAGAGATGTAATTCTTTCAAATCTTAGCATTCCTTTATGAAAGAATGATAGAAGTTTTCCAAAATTTGAAAACAATCCCCAAAAGTGGACGTGCCATTACTAATAATGAGTTATGAGGCTGAGGAAAGGTTTTCTAGCCAACATGAAAATTTTCTCCATCATTAGAGGATTATTCTGAATTATCTTTCCATTTTCTCCATATAAAAACATAAAATCATTCTCTTATGAAGAGGCAACCAAAAAGAACAAAGAAGCAAAAAAAAAAAAAAAAAAGAAAAAAAAGTTTAAAAAGGTGGATATCAGGTATAAAAATTATTACATTTCTGGATTTTGTAATGTTTGTAGTATTTGTCACCTTAAAACATTTATAAATTTGTTGTGTTTTATTACTCTAAGGAAGTAATAACTGTAGTACCTAATTTTGTATTTGTCATTTTTTATTCTTTTTCTCAAGGGGTGCTGCCCAAATTGAAAAATCTCTTATGAAACCTGGATCCATCACAGCTAGCTGCCTAGCAAAGTTCAGTCTTCTTTTTCTCATCAACGGAACCCTGATTTTGTTTCAGTAGCCACATGCCCTCAATCTCTTATTTTACTTTTTAATTTCCCAGCCTTCTCTGAAGCCAAGGCTGACCATGGGACACTGTCAATGAAACAAAACATAGGTCTCTGGGGAGAGTTTCCAAGAAAGTGGTTAATGGGAGCTGACTCAGTGGGGGTCCTTTGTCCTCTTCTCCTTGACTGGAATAATGTCTGGATGTCAGAGGAGAGGCAGCATCTTGCCACCTTGAAGTTGCTGCAAAGAAGAAAGCTGTGCGCTGAGGATGAAAGAGCAAGAGAGGACAGGGTAAGGGATGGCTTACGTTTTGGTTTCTTTAAGTGGGAAAAATAATTTGTGTAAGCCACTGTATACTTGCAATTTTGATTACTCACAGCCAAATATAATCCTTAACCGATACACATGTATCAAAGTAGCACAGGCTGAATGGTTTACACAGCGGAAATTTACTGTCTCAGTTCTGTAAGCTTCTCTGCTGGAAGTCTGAGATCAAGGTGTGGACAGGGCCACGTTCCCCTGAAGGTGCTAAGGAAGGCTCTGTTCCATGGGGTTGGAACAGAGCTCCTAGCTTCCTAGCTCTGGGGTTGCTGTCAGGCTCTCACATTCTTTGGCTAGTGGACGCATCACCCTGACCTCTGCCTTTAGGTCACACGGGTTCTCCCTTTGTCTGTGTCTCAGTATCCAGTGTGCTCTTTTTAAAATAAAGACACCAGTCAGATTGGATTAGGGACCTGCCCTACTTCAGTGTGACCTCAACTAACTACAATGAGCCTATTTCCAAGGAAGGTCACTTGAGGTTACTGAGGTTTAGAACTTGGAAATATAATTTTTTGGTGTGGGCAGGGAGACACAGTTCAGTCTCTAAGACGTGGGCTCCTTCTTCCTGGTGACATGTGGGCCACCAGCACGTCTTGCCTTCCCCACCACCTACACCTCTCTGAAGCTCCGTTTCTCCTGGTGACCAAAGCCACACCCCACTTTGCCTCCTCCTGGTGGCACTTGTCTCTTTCAACCATGCTCCTTAAGCAGCCAGTGTGTCTGTCAACCACAGCTCAGATCTACTCCCAAATACTCTGATTTTTCTCCCATACGTGGAACATGGAAAATCTGCACCTCCTTTCCTGTCCGCAGGGTGGGCTAATTAGGCACAGCCACGTGACTTGCTTTGGCCAATGAAACGTGAGAGGAAGTGATGCACGTCTCTTCCGGGTGGAAGCTTTAAAGGTCAGTGAGACAGTGAGAGTCGACACCTTTGGTTCACACTGCTGCTTCCTTCCTGGGTGCTTGGTCTTGACAGAGCCCATCAGCTTGGGCTCCAGATTGACTGCAGTGAGCCCACTGGCCCAGGTAGGATGTGTAGTGTGGGCAAGAAACAAGCTAGTGAGATTTGGATTTACTTGTTACTGTGGTTAAACATAGCATATACGGACTAGTACATTTTAAAACTACTAGTCTGCCAATGGTCCCACATAGCACATTCCAAGTGAGACAATCTCAGGATAAACCCTCCCCCACAGCCTGCACCTCCGTCCACCTCCCACCCTCTCCTACTTACCTCTCTGTGGCACAGAGACCCTCATTTTTTTTAGTCTCAAGTATGCCCCATTGTCCTCCAGTCAAGGTGTTTACCTAGGCTATTCCCTTTGTGTGGATGCTCTTCCCTCCCTGCTCTTTGCTAGAAGATAAGCTCCGTGCAGGCAGCGACTTTCACTCTGCTGTTCACTTACATCTTGTGATTACTGGGTGCACAGTAGGTGTTTAATATTCATTGAATGAATGAATCTTTGCCTAACTAACCCTGATATTCCTGAGAGTCTCAGCTGGACATCACGTTGTTCATTCCCGTATTATCTGGTGGTATGGCTTTGCCCAGGGGTAGAGACTGGGCTGATGGAACCCCGGCTCTGCCTCTTGCTGGCTCTGTCACCTTTAGCATTAGCCCCGAGCCTCTGACCTTTAGATTTCTCATATGTACCAAGAGGAAAACAGTCGCTCCCCCATCGCAGATGGCCTAGGATAGCCACAGGCCCTTGTCACATATACACATGCTTCTCCAGGCGTGAGCCCACGGAGGGCGGGGACTGAACTTCCCGGGCCCTTAGGCTTGCCCGGAGCCTGAAAGGCCCCCAATGGGCGTTACTCTTCCTTAGCGAGACACCAGGGACCTCGATGCGGTGGGAGGCGCTCAGCAGGAACACCCCAGCCCCCCAGCTACCCAGGCAGAGGGTCCCAGTGCGCACGCTCGGCTGCCCGCGCCTCCTCCCGCCGCCTGGGTAACGTTCCCGGCATCTGCCCGGGGCGGGGGCGGGGCGGGCTAGTGCCCGCCCTCATCCCTAACTAACAGGCGGGTAGACCAATCGGAAGGGCTCCCCAGGGAGGGGCGGGGTCGTGAAGGGAGCCGGGCGCCAGCGGCCCGCGGACCTGCAGCCGGGAGCGTGCGGCACACGCCGGCCGCCTGCCTGAGCGCGGTCACCGGCGCCGCCGCCACCTACCTCGCCCGATCGAGCCGCGCGGGCGTCTTCTTCAGTTGCTTTCTACGATTTTTTTGCTTGCATTCATTTTCTGTTCCGTTTTGTCCTTTTTAAGGAGGCGGCGGCGGCAACGGCGGCGTAAGCTCACCGCGGGGAGGGGCAGCCGGAGGATGCGGCGCGGGGCTGCGCTCGCTACGCCCGCTGCTGCTGCCCGGCTTGGGCCCGAGCGCCCAGCAGGTGGGTACAGGTGCGACGGGAGTGGGGCGGGAGGTCAGTGCTGGCCGGAGGGGAGCGGCGGACCCTGCGACAAGGGGAGAACCCGGTGGCAAGGGACGCGGCAACTGGTGCTGCCCCGCCCCATCGCCTACCTTCTCCAGCCATAGCTCTTGGTCCCGATCCCCCTCCACTCTTGCATCCTACCTCCATGGTACCCCTCCCTGACGTTCCCATCCCCCACTCCTCTCCAGATGCCCCTGCAGCCTCCCCTGGCGTCGCTTCTCCCAACTCCCCCTCCCGGTCCCGCCCAGCTCTGTCTGTCTCTCCCTCATGCCAGCCCTGTTTCCACTCCTCTCTATCACGCTTGCTAGCAAAGGAGCGGGGTGGGGGGTCCCACCCGGTGCCTCCCGAGAGTGGCGCGGGGGGCGTGGCCGGCCCGGCTCCGTGTCCTCCGCCCGGTAGATTACAGCCCTCGGGATCCCCGCCGAGGTGGCACGGGGGCCGTGCCCCGGAGGCTGGGAACCTGCGGGGCGAGGCCGCCCAGCCCGCACCCTCGCCCCACGCACGGCACACGCCACCGCGGTCCTCGCCACGCACACCCTTGCGCCGCTCCGCCCACGTGGGCGCCGGGGAGGAGGCTGGAGCGATAGGAAGAAAGGCTGGTATCCACCCTCCTGCCGGGCTGGCGTGCCCGGGCTCACTGAGCGCAGTGGTTGACTCCCGCCGTGCTGGGCCTTTTTCTGGGCCTCCCTGGCCTGCCTCGGTGCGGTGCCTGCCGCGGTGTCAACCCCCAACCCCTTGCGCTGTCACTCCATCGTTTTCCATCCTTTCTGCTCTGTGCTCTTGAGGATCCAGACTCATCACCCTCTATAGAGCCCACTCCCTAGCCCGAAGCTTTTTATTTTTCCGCCTTAGAAGACCTCCGTCTCCACACACCCTATCCTGCCCCTCCTGTAGGCTTGGCTGGCCGGCTGGCTGGCCTCAGTGCTCCACAGTCTGTGCGCGGCTCTTCAGGCTGCAGCGATGCTGCTACTGCCTCTAACCGCCAGCCCTCCTCCGCCACCCCGCCCCTTTTGCGCACACTCACAGGCACACTGTCCTTGGCTTTGGCTGGTGCTGGTCCCTCTCTGGGAACGCCCTTCCTCCATCTGGCCAGCTCCTTGCAGACCAAGGTCAAGGAAAACTTGCCGGCCTGAGCTCGCCTGAATGGTAGGGCCGACCCATGTGCTGTCACCATCTGATGGCCTCTGCCCCCCAGACCACGAGTGGAGGTGGGGAGGGCAGGAGAGCGTGCCGGGCATGAGTGGGCTGATGAGGGTAAGGCTGTGGGAGGAGCTGGGCCTGGGCTGGGCTGGCTGGGGGGTCCGTTAATTGGGATGGACAATTTGGGGAGGGGTGGGGTGGAGTGGCCGTAACCTGGCCCAAAGCGCCAGTCCTGGCCTGGCACGGCATTGTCGGCTGCCTGGAAACCCGCCGCTCTGCAGAGCGCTTAGGTTGTGCCTCCAGCGGAGACTCATGGATTGTTGGCAAATCTGTGTGCCTGGTCTGCAGTGCTGCAAGTGTCCGCTCTGGAGCCTGGGGTAATTCTCACCTGAAGTCTTTTTTACACCAAGAAGCCCCCAAAACATCATAGTGTAGACCCAGCAAGTGAGATGACTGACATTTTCTCTGTCACAAACCATCTATGCCCCCGTGTCCTCACAGGTTGCTCATATCCTGGCCTCCCCGGGCCGTCTGTGCCCTCCCCTGGACATGCGGTCCATACTCGTCGCTTCCCGTGTTCTGTAGACACATCTTCACATAGGCTTTTTCCCCATGTGCTGTTCTCCCCCCCCTCCAAGTCAGCTTGTCTTGTCATAGGACAAAACCCACTGTCATGTTACCTTCATTGTGGTTTTCCCTGGCTCTACCAAACAGATTGCTTGGTTCTCTCATCTGTGCTCTTTCAAACTTTTTATACATATATATGAGTGTACAATATTCACAGTATAATATTTGTTTGTATAGTTTTTCCTTGAGCAGATCTTATCCACTAGAGCTGGAGAACACAGTGAGGTGGCCTCACTTTGGTGGGGGCTTTGACTTACTGTGGAGGTGACAGTTCCTTTTTCTGGAGAATGGGAATTAGGATCCCATAAAGGAAACAGCTATTGTTACTTAACCTCCCACCCCTGCCATGGATGTCATTTTAGCTGTGCAGCAACACTCAGGGGGAGGCTTATGTGAGCACCAGGCAAGGAGGCCTCAGCAGTGGGGCTCCCTCACTCTGGACCTCTGTCTCCCGTAAAGGACAGACAATCTTCTGACAGGGCTAGCGTGAGAAATAAAGCAGGGAGCCTCTTGGTGCTTTTCGTGGGAGTATATTGCTGTGATGTCAGTAGTGGCCAGTGGTGGTGTTGTAATCAGAGAGTGAGAAAATGGTTTCAGGGCTGGCCAGCAGTGGGACCACAGCCTCCTGACTCTAGCCCTGGGTGCCTTCAGAAAATGTTGCCTTTGCCCATGCTTTTCCAAGGCCAGATGGGCAGTGCAGCAACTGTGGGTCTGCATTGAGGGCAGGGATGGAGAAGGGGGCTCTGAGGGCCTCGTGCTGTGAAGGAGCTGGGTTAGGAGCCCTTCCTGAGGAGGCAGGAAGCAGAAGAGTGCTGCTGGGAGTAGTCACAGAGGTAATCGCCTGAAAGTAGAAGAGGGAGGGCAAGTGGCACCTGGGGACCCACCAGTGGGGACAGGGGCTCCACTCTTGCTTTGGGTGTTTATTTTCAAAATAGCAACAAGAAGTATTATACCTTTCCTAAGTCTACAGAAGTGAATTGACATGAATGCCATTTTTTTCAATTATAACAGTTAACATTTTTGAAGGACTTATCAAATGCTGGGATCTATGCCAGGAGTTTTTGTCAATAAAGTTTTATTGGAACACAGCCATGCCTGTTTGTGTACCTATGGTCTGTGGCTACCTTTGCTCCATACTGGCAGATTGAGCAGTAGGGGTAGATACCTGTGAAGCCAAAACCATTAGCTACCTGGCCCTCGACAGGAGTGTGGGACCACTGGTCTGATTGGGCTCATTCAGGACTAGAGGGAGGTACACCTGCATTCTTATTTACTAGATGGGCATAGAGAGGCTCTGAAGCCTGCCCACGGTTTCAAAGCTAGTGGGTTTCAGAGCATGGATTTGAAGCCCACATTCAGTTTTTGGGAGACGGGGCATTTATATTTTTTATTAGCTTCTAATTGAATTTTACCATTTTTAGAGAATATAGTGTGCATGATATCTGTTTCAAAAAATTTGTTGACAATTTCTTAAAGGCCTGCCACCAGATCATATATCAGATATTCTTAAAGACTATTTAAGAAAATATTCTTAAAATATTTTTATATCAAGCATATATTTAATGTTTAATATTGATTAGTATATCAACCATTTCTAAGTGCACAGCTCAGTAGCAACCATCACCACCAGCCATCTTCAGAACTTTCCATCATCCCAAATTGGTAGCCCACATTTTCAACCACTACCCCATGCTACCTTGTAGGAGTTTTGTAGAAAAAAAAGCAAATGCGAATGGCATCATCATTTAGCAGAAAAGACTTTGATTTTACTCTTGGGTTTGCATGTCGGCTCTGCCATTTACCATCACATCTTGTACAGGTGTCTGCGTCCCTGAATCCCTTTGAACTCATTTCACTCCTTTGGGAAATGGGGGTAACCCCACCTCTTATCCCTGTGAATCACACAGTGGGGAGGATGAGATAGAGCAGAGGAGAAGGGCCTCACCTAGCATCATGGGGTAGACAGGAGCTACCGTGCCTTGTGCCTCTGTCAGGCACCACTGCCCACTCGTGTTAGGTCAGCCCCTTCCTCTCGGGTGGTCTGAGATGGTCCTTCATCCTTTCCAGGGCCCACAGGCATCCTCAGGACTCCACGCGTCCTGATTGAGCTGTGGAGGACTGGGGCACTGTATGGGAGCACCACCTGATCTCTCTCCCAGGGCCCAGACTGGCCGAAGGGTCTAAGCAATGAAGGAGGTGCCATGTGTGCTAGGTGGGGACTGCTGGCCGGGCTACTGTGGCAGAAATGCCCTTATTCCTGCCAGGTCAAGGGACACGGTGGCTCAATATGCTGGCCTCTGAGCTTGTACCCTGGCTGCTTTTTGAGTTAGGAGCCTGGGACTGGCCCCTGGTTTCCTCTTCAGGGCTGTATGGGGGTAGGACACAGGGCTCCCACCACAGGGGTGTCCTGCTTCCCGAGTGGATTGTGAGGGGTTGACAGTGGACGCAAGGAGCGATCTGATGAACGGCTTCCCACCTCTTGAGCTGTTTCCTTTCTCCTCCGACTGTGTCCTGTTGCTTCTCAGAGCTGGTCACTCGTAGCTGCATTTCTGATGTCAAATTTCACAACCTGTTTCTAACGTTGAAAAAATTTGTGTTCTCTCTTTCCCTTTTTAAAGAATTGAGGTGAAATGGCATAAGATAAAACAAACCATTTTAAAGTGTCCAACTCAGTGGCATTTAGTGCATTCGTGAGCTGTGTACCCGCCAACCCTATGTAATAGTCCCAAGATGTTTTATCACTCCTGCGACAGCCCTGGGCCTGCCAGCAGCCGCAACCCATGTCCCCTTCCAGCCCCTGATCCGCTTTCTGTGACTGTGGTTTCACCTGTTCTAGATATTTCATATAAATGGAGCCGGATACTGTGTGGCTTTTTTCACCGAGCGTGATGGTTTCAGGCTCACTCATGCTGCTGCGGGCTCAGCCCTTCACTGCTCGTCATGGCTGAATCGTATTCCTTTGAGTGTATGTAACAGTTTGCTCACGTGTTGATGGACCTTTGGGTGGTTTTCGCCTGTTGACTGTTTTGGCTGGTGTCGGAAGAGTACTCCTAATATTAACATTTTCTTATTCTGGTCTTATTCTGCTCGCTCCTCCACTCTCTCCTCGCCTGGGCATTAGTTCATCAATCTTCCCTCTCATCAGACGGTGGTGTATATGCGCTCTGTGCGTGGCACTGTGCTCAGAGCTTCCAGCCTGGACTTGTTCTTGACATCTGGAGAGTGGATTCTGGGCTCTTCATTTTCTAAGGGAGAGTGTGGGAGCACCCAAAGGAGGCAGGTGAGGTGGGGCCCAACAGAATAGCCTAGAGAGACAGATGTCACCATGCAGGGAGTCCTGGCCACCTTTCTGGTGTTCCTGGAACACACTGGACTCCTGCGGCTCTGAGCATTTGTGTTTTGCTGTTTGATGCCTGGAATGCTCATCCCCTGCCCTGGCCTTGGCTGGCTTCTTCTCATCCTTATTTTCTCAGCTCGAACTTTACCTTGGGGAGGTCTCCCAACTACCCCACAGGGCTGCTGTGCTTTCCCGTGCCTGTCAGCACCCTCTTTGCTTTTGAGAATCATCAAGGATCTGAATGGATTCTGTTTCCTTGCTGATTCACACTCCCCATACCCCGAAGCTAAAATAAAGACGGTAAGGGCAGGACCTGCCTGTGTATGAGGGCATAGAATATGTGTTTAATAAGTAATTTGCTATAGCTCGGAGGTAGCTGTGACTTAATTTCCTAACTCTACCTTACTGGCTCTTTGATTGAGGGAATGTTCCTTAATTGTTCTGAGTTTTACTTCTTCTTTTGTGAAATACAGAGACTATCCCTGTCTCTTGGGGTTGGTATTGGATATGTACAGCCCAGGGCAGTGTCTGTACACCGTAGGTGTTTGCCAGTGGGCGCTGCTGCTTGTGTTAGATGTAGATGTCATGGTCATGGTGATGTAAGTGAGTTTCCTAATGCCAAGTGACTCATACTCTGGCCCTGAGATAGCCAGGGGACCTCTTGGAGCCACGCTGACCAAGTAGGGTAGCCACTCACCGGGGGATGGGGTGGCTGGATGGAGATAGTCTGTGAGTAATAAATACACCCTGGGTTTCGAAGGCTTTGTATGAAAAAAGAAGCTAAAAGATCCTGTGATAATTTTAACATTGATTATACTTTGAGATGATACTATTTTGGATATGTTGGGCTAAGTGAAATGTATCATTAATTTTGCCCGTTTCTTTTTACTTTTTTTAATGTGGAGACATGAAACTTAAAATTATTGAGAGGAGTCATCTTGTATTCCTTGGGTCTGCTGCTGTGGACTGTAAGCTCCATGGGGTGGGGATGAGGCTAGGCTGTGGTCGCTGTGGGCCCCTCAGGGAGCAAGTTAAGTGTTTTTGTGCTTCAGTTTCCTCCTCTGTAAACAAGAGGCTCAGTGTGATGACAATGACAATGACTGAGTCTCTTCCTCCCTAGCCCTCACCTTGTGCCCTGCTAGGAACTGGGGCCCTATGAGGATAACGTGCCTGCCCAAGGCAGATTACATTCTGGGGGGGGGGAGACCCACAGTCTATGTAATCTAAATAAAATGACTAGCCCAGTCTCTAAAGTCAGGGAGTAAGGAGGGAGACACTGGGACAAGAGGGGGCTTTTGCTGTGGACTGTGGGGACGGCCTGGTGGGGTTGCAGGAATAATGGGCTGTGACTAACTGGCAGCCACACAGGTGACTTTGGGATGTTCAGAGCTTTGGGCTTCTTTACTTAGCTCTAGCCTTTTAAATTCTTTTGCAATGTCAAATGTGCAAAAATTTAAGAGTTTGCAACCTATTGCTCATTTCCACAGCTCACGGGGCTCCTGTTGTGGGCAAAGCTGCTCTTCATGCTCAGCCTGGGATGGCCCCACACCCCTCTGATTGGAGGAGGGCAGCTGATTCTCAGGGCGTGTCACAGGCTGTCCTCCTGTTTTGTGGACCCCGTCTCAACGGCTTTCTGTCAGGCTCAGAAGTGGACTGTGAGTTAAGTCCTCAGCTCAGTCAGGAGCCTGGAGGGAGACAAGTCCTTTCATCCTGGGAGCTCTGGCATCCTGGAGAGTCACCCCATCCTCGTCATGGGGCATGTGTGCTCCACGTGGAGAGATATCCAGGAGGGACTTTGTCTTGAGTTCTGTAGGAGTTGGCTCACATTATTGTCCTCATTTTCCCTGTGCTTGGGGACCTGGCAGGTGCCTGGCATTGTGCCACCTGCTGGGGGTGGGGTGGGAGGTGGGCGAGCTCACAGAGAAGTGTGGATTGTTGAGGGCAGCCACAGCTTTTCCTCCCCAGCCCTCACTGGACCTGTGCCACCTCCTCGCTGGGAACTGAGTGACTTACCTGAGGTCGCATGGGTAGAAGTGGCAATGGCAGGGTTCACAGCAGCCCTGTCTCCTCCTAAGGAAGGAGTGTAAGGTGAACAAGTCTGGAGATGTAAGGTACCATATGAGGACTGTTGTTTAAAAAATTGTATTATATTAGGGATTTTTATTAAATGAGTAGATTTGAGCTGTTCTTGCTGCACACAAGCAATGTAACTATGTTAGAGAGAGCTATCTTAATCTGCTTCACTATAGTAACCATTTCGCTCTCTATATGTAGCCCATCACACCACGTGGTGAACAGGAACGGTGCAGCTGCCTTAGCCTGGCACCCCAGTGCCCATGGCCCCCTCCCAGCCCAGTTTGCACTGTCGCCCCAGTGAGCCTTGCCCCTCTCCTGAGCACTGCTCCTCAGAGGCCACCTCCTTCATCCTTCCTGGGCCCCCAGGGGAGACACACTTGCTTACTCTGCGAGTGAGGAGTAAGTGGATGGAGTTAGGGCTGGGTTAAGGCAGGAAGAGCCTGGTGTGAGGGGCAGGGCATGGACTACAGAGACTCTCCTCTGCCTCCGATTTTGTCAGCCCCTGCCTTTGCACATGCTGTCCCCCTCACAGATCTGCCTGACAGCCTTTCCTGCCCCCGCCCACCTGGCACACATCCTCCACCTGTGCCTCGGATCCATCTGAGCCTTCTTCCAGAAAAACTTGCCTGCTGCACCCTATCCCTGGGCCAGGCCGGGCAGGACCCTAAGGCCCCTGTACCCCAAGCATCTCTCTGTCACTACCCTGGGCACCGTATCTTGTTGCTGCCAGGGACTTACCTGCTTCCCCTGGTAGGCAGAGGGTTCTGTGAGGATAGGAACGCATCTCACTGGCAGTGGGACTTCCAGGGCCCGGCCAGGGCAAGCTGTCGATAGATGTGGGCTATTAGTCTCTGATTCCACAGGTTACTGTGGGGAGGGACCTTAACAGGAACACAACATGTTCCTCTCTCTATTTCTTGCCTAGAATTCACTTTGCACTTAAAAGAAATCACTCTGTTCTCTGCAGCAGCCTCCTCTAGTGATAGTCTGAGCTCTACGTACCATAATACTCAGGGTTGAAATACCCCAGATTGTTGTATCAGCTCAGAGCTGACATTTGTGACGCTTCTTTAAAACTCGGTTTCCTGTCCCCTCCTCTGATTGGGTTTTTCCTACCCAACAGAGCAGCTTGCTTTTAGTTTAGGGTAGGAAAAAAACGTTAGAAAGCTGTTCTTCGGAACCCAAACTGTGTTTTTGTGTTCACAGAAGGTCATGTTTCCTTTTAAATGGGCCTGGGGTTTCCCAAGCTGCAGCCTCAGAATGCATTTTGGAAGAGAAGCCTTCTTTCTTGAAGTTGGCAGGGTTGCCTTCTTGGGACAGGGCAGCTGGGTGAGTGAGCTCATTAAGCCTGGTAATTGGATTTCAGCAGCAAGTCTTAGAGCTGTCCTGGCTCCAGCTTCAACGAGGTCCTTTTTGCCAACCCCATATCTTATTTTGAACAAGGGCCTGGGTGCACCTACATTATGCCTAATCTATTTAAACTGTTGGGCGTATGGGCACTTTGCTGAGACAATCTCTCCCAGAAAACATCCTCCTCACCCAGGATGAGCCAAGTCTACGAGGGCCTGTGTGCTGTGGTACTAAAAACTAATGCAAGACATTCAGACTGAAGACACAAACACGTCCTTTTGCTGGACAGGGTATCAGAAATTGGGGGAGTTCCAGCTAAAACGTTGGGGAAGAGTTGCTGGGTGCCCTGAATCTCAGGGGTACCATACGCACAGCATAAGTTGTTAATTTTTGGAACTTCACAGTTTGTTTGCTCCTGGGTTGTAGATTCCTTTCCCATTTGTTAATGAACAGAAAGGTCAGGTGACAGGGAGGTTTAGGGGATGTTAAATTGCTCTCGGGCAGGGATAGGGGCCTTGGCAATTATACTGGGTGTCTGTGAGAATAATACCATGGTGTTATAATCAGGTGGCGCCTGTGGCTCAAAGGAGTAAGGCACCGGTCCTATATGCTGGAGGTGGCGGGTTCAAACCCAGACCCAGCCAAAAACTGCAAAAAAAAAAAAAAAAAAAGCCTATAACCTGGACTCTGTTGCGAATCCCAACCATCCCTTCCCACCTTGGTCTGAAGCACTTAGCTGTCACCACATTTGAATCACCAAGGGTCCTGAAGAGGATCTCTAAAACACAATGGCCCCCATTCTTCCTCCTGGTGGGGAGGTCAAGTTGTGGGCTTGAATCCTCCAATCAGGAAGCTGATAATGGACACTTATGTAGATGATGTCCAGTGACAGCTGGATGCTCCTGTTTACTGGAACCAAAAAGAAGAAATGAAGAATATGAGCCATTTAAGAAGGTTGTCTCAATTAAAAAGAAATACATCTTTGAAGTCCTTGCCCCTGACTTATATGCCTAAAGTAGTGTCTGACTCACTAAATGCAAAAGAAAGCAACAGAGGAAGAACAGAGGAACAGGAAAGACACGAGACGTATCAAAAACAAAAGGCAAAATGGCAGACTTAGGCCTGGCAGAGTGGCTCACGTCAGCAGTCCTAGCACTTTGGGAGGCCAAGGTGAGAAGATTGCTTGAGGTCAGAAGCTTGAGATCAGGATGAGAAGGAGTGAGACTCTGTCTCTACAGAAACCAGAAAAAATTAGCTGGGTGTGGTGGTACGTGCCTGTTGGCCCTTCCCAGGGGCATTTGTGGAGTTCCTGCCATGTGCTGGGCACTGGGTTTTTGCTCACAGAGCAAGAATGACAGTGACAGCACAACCTTACCTCTCTCTGGGCCTGTTTCCCCATCTGCAAAATAAAGTGTTTTCGGGCCAGAGGCACCTGGTAGGCCCAGGTAGGAGGATCCCTTGAGCTCAGGAGTTTGAGACCAAACTGAGCAAGAGTGGTACTAAAAATAGAAAAAAAATTAGCTGTGTTTGGTGGCTGGTGCCTGTGGTCCTAGCTACTCAGGAGGCTGGGCGGGAAGATCACTTGAGCCCAGAAGTGTAAGGTTGTTATGAGTTAGGCTGAGGCCACTATATTCTGGGGGTGGGGAGTTGAGGGTGACATTAAAAAGTGAGATTCTGTTTCCCAAAAAAAAAAAGTGCTTTCAAAAACAAATATTTTAAGTAGCTAAACTGCCTCTATATGTAAGACATGCAAATGATGGTTTAATGTGTGTATTGCATTTATTTTATGACTTTAAACTTATAGTATTTACTAGTTATAAGGTCAGTGAGAACAATGAGGTTGCTTTGATGATTTTTTAACTTTGGAAATGAAATGTTTTGGATGACAATTGTAGTCCTTTTTTTTTTTTTTTTTTTTGAGACTGAGTCTCAGTTTGTTGCCCCCTATAGAGTGCTTGTACCATCATTGCTCACAGCAACCTTAAAGCCTTGGGCCCAAGTGATTCTTTTGCCTCAGCCTCCCAAGTAGCTAGGACTATAGGCGCCTGCTATAATGCCTGGCTAGGTTTTAGAGATGGGATCTCATTCTTGGTTAGGCTGGTCTCAAACTCCTGAACTCAGGTGATCCACCTGCCTTGGTTCCCAGAGTGCTAGGATTAGTTTTAGTCACCTGGTGACAGTTGTAGTCTTAACTACCATGGCATGCTGAGCATTAATGGATTTAGGTGGTTATGAAAATATTCTATCTTGTGACAGTTTGCATACCTTATTCACAATCGGTGGCCTTTTTGTGAGCAATCTACCTTGCAGTCTCAGAATATGTGTCACTGGAGATGACAGGACAGACTGTATCCCAAGGTCTGCACAAAGCTGGGTGTTCGGGCACCTCCTCAGGTCCTCGCAGTGAGGCGTGCCAGGGTTAATACTTGGTTTGCAGCTCATTTTAGCTGGTGTGATGCTTTTATAGTTTAAAACTATAACACTTAGGAAAAGTAATCAAACCTTTGTTGCTCTAGACCTTTGTTCTCCAACCCCCTAAGAGCCTCTAAGCAGCACCAGGGCTTGTGAAAAGTGATTTTTACACCAGGCCCCAGCACCTTTAGACCTCAGCCAGCATCACTTCACAAGGCACGTGTGTCTGTGGGTCGTCATCTGCCCAGTTGTGTCGTGTTTGGCTCTTTGTTCTGCCTCAACCTCCAGTGTCCTCATGTGACCAAGACTGGATCCGGGAGACTGGAGCCTGAAGGACCATCGTGGGCTGAGCCAAGCTGGAGGAAGAGCTGCCGTTGGAGCGGCACTTGTCTTCCTTCTCAGTTTCCGGGGACAGACCAGAGGGCCCTGGGCCTTCCCAGGAGTATCTGAAGGTCCTACCTTCCTGTTCCTTCCTTCCTCAAACTGGCTCTGCAGTTATAGGGGTTGTTTGGGAAGAGGGACTGTTGTACAAGAGAGGGGGACATCTTTCTGAAACTCACAACTGTCCGTGTCCCTCTTCTGCTGAAGCGGCTTCCCCACTGTCCTGGGATGAAGGACAGACTCGTTACTGTCACCTATGTGCCTGTCTCTCAATGCTTCTTTTACTGACTGGCTCAGTCCATTCAGGCTGCTATAACAAAAATGCCATCAACTCAAGGGCTTTTCTCACAGTTCTGGAGGCTGGAAGTCCAAGGTCAGGGTGGTGGTCACTTTGCTTCCTGATGAGGCCCCTGTTTCTGGTTTGCAGGTGGCTGCCTTCCCACTGTGTCCTCACACGGTGCAGAGAGAGAGTGGAAACAAGCTGTCTTGTGTCTCTTCTTGGAAAGGCTTCACCCTCATGAGCTAATTCCCTCCCAAAGTCTCCTCCTTCTCTAACCACAACATTGGGAAGCCAGGTGCAGAGGCTCACCCCTGCTGAATGAGTCGCAAGACTCAAGTAACCACACCACCACAGCTAGCACTCTGGGAGGCCAGGGTGGGGGATTAGTTGAGCACGGGAGTTCGAGACCAACCTGAGCAAGAGTGAGACCCCGTCTCTACTAAAAACTGAAAAACTAGCCTGGCATGGTGGCGCATGCCTGTAGTTCCAGCTACTCAGAAGGCTGAGGCAAGAGGATCGCTTAAGCCCAAGAGTTTGAGGTGATTGTGAGCTGTGATGCCACGGCACTCTACTCAGGGCGGCAGAGTGAGACTCTTTCAAAAAACAAAAGAAAACAAAACATAACTCATAAGGTTGGGGGTTAGGGTTTCAGCATGGACTTTGGGGGACACAAACACTGACCCACTGACCCTCATTTAGGGAATTGTCTGCCTTCCCTGAATTGGGCAGGACCCCTGCGCCTCCTGTCTGCACACTGCCCTCTGCCTGCAGGCCTTGTCTGCTGCTCTTAGTGGCAGCTCAGGCTCCTGTCCCAGGCCCGGGGAGGTGGCTCCCTGCACGTCTCTGTCACAGCCCTGCCCACACTATGTGACTGTTGCCTTGCTCAGTCTTTCTGTCCCACTGGCTGGGGCTCTGTGGGGCAGAGTTGTGTGAGATTCATTTTTTCAGGTCTCTATGCCCAGCTTAGGGCCTGGCATGGGGCAGGCACCAGGATGTCGTTGAATGAATGAATGAATGAATGAAGCTCGCATTCCTGCTGCGCTTCCAGCCTGCTCCTCTGTCTTCATGTCGGGATTTCACCACTGCCAGGGCCCACTTCACACGTCCCTTCCTTCACTCTGCTGGCCCCAGTTGTCACCTGGGTTTGTCACAGCATCTTTCTCACTCTTCTAGGAGCTCCTCAGGGTCTGGGGGAGCCCTTGGGACACCCAGCCCCAGGCTAGCACGTTCTGCTGATATCTGCACCTAAGAAGGTCATCCTTGACCTTTGTTTTCTACTGAGCTGGTGGGAGGTGACCTGGTGGTCTCCTGATGGTAAGCTGTTCTTGTACTCCAGGTCTCTCCATAGCTGCTCAGCATTCTTTTTCTCTTTCTGCTTTCTGGAGCTGCTTTCTTGAGAGGAGGCATGACATAAGTGACTCTGTGTCCCCTTCCCCCCACCAGCATGTCTCACAAAGCTTTGTGCACACAGCAGGTGCTAGGTAGGTGTCTGGTGAGGCGTGTCCTAGGCATATCAAGCGGCATTGGGTGGCTGGTGTAGAAAGGATATGGAAACCACGGAAGGAAATTGCCCCTGCTCGTTCTTGGTGGTGTGGTTACTTGAATCTTGTGACTCATTCAGCAGGGGTGAGACAGAAATGACCCAAAGGCTGGGACCGTTTCTGGGACTTCTTAAGGGGCCCTTGAATATTAATAAAAGGGAGATTCCAAAATGATGCAAGGATGTGCCAAGTGTTTGCAAGTAGCGATTGGAAGGACAAAGGCTTTGTATTCAGGTAAGGACTTCAGCAAGTCATTTACCAACTTGCAAGCTGAATTTTCTTCCTTATAAAATGAGGAAAATAATACTTCTTCAGGAACGTGTGAGCATCAAGATTGCATATGTAATGCAACTGAGGTCTTGTATCAAGTCCTAGGGATGCAGAATGGCTGGGGCTTAGCTCGTGGCCCTATAAATAGTAGTTACTTTGGCCTCCCTTGGATGCCACAGTTTGTAGACCACGTTTGTGGCTTCATCCTCAGGTCCAAGCGTAATACCTGACACCTGAAAACAATGTAGCAGAACAGGTAAGGACACGGACGCTGGAGCCAGACTTCCTGGCTAGTTGGGTCATGTTAGCCAAGGGACTGCACCCTTTTTGATGACACAAAAATGGGACACTAAGAATGCCTATATCGTAGGACTGTGGTAACTGGTATTATGTGGCGCGTGTTATTGAATTGTACTGAATGCTGTTTGATGGGTGAGGTGCTAGCATGGTGCCTAATTCTTCTTACAGCGCAGGTATCATCCCCATTGCCGGTTCTCACCTCTCATGTTGAGCACCTAGTAAGATTTTACAATGAAAAGCGCAAGAAAAAAAAATCTCCACGTGCACAGAATGTTCTAAAGGCAACTTCATTATGTTCTCTTGAATGTAGATAACAACTCTGATCCCTCTGCTGAGAAGTTTTGGTATGTTCTGAATGTGAGTAGCAATATTATCAGAAATTGTGTTTGGGGGTGTGTTTGGTAGGGAGTAGAAGTAGGTGGTGTTCTGATGATATTGGAAGCATTTCATGAACTGGAATATTTTGAAACTACTGTTTTATGGAAGTGCCTGGCATGGAGCAGGATCTTAGAAATGGCAGCTGTTGCTTTTGGGCCCAGGGATAGGAGTGAAGCCTTGAGAGATACATGGAGCCTAACTTGAGGTCACCCCTGGGCCACGTCCTTTCTCTTGTTCTCTGCCTGGCACAACGGGCAGGATCCCCTTTGCAGAGGAGGTGGGTGGGCATGGGTGTGTGTGTGTGTTTGGGGGGTCAGATCTGATTTCCTGTGAGTGTGTGGCTTTGTCGTTCCTCTGGCAGTTTCCAGAAGGCAGAGAAGGCAGGTGGTGGTGGATGGGGAAGGGTCTCCTTCTCTGGGCTCTGTCCCTCCATCCAGCCTGTCTCCTGGCTGTAGTGAGTACTGAGTGTCCCTGGGAGGCTGCTCTGTGCTCCTCTGTAAGCCTCTCAGCCACCATGTAACAGGGCAGGCAGGAACAGTTACTGCAGGGTCAGATTAGTGGGTGTGGGGCTGGGGATGAGAACTTTGCCCTCTCTCCACCCATGCTAGGCTGTGCAGCTGGCTTCAGTGAAGGTGTGCGCCTTGAGTCCTTCCTAAAATCAGCTTCCTGTGGCCTGCTGTGGAGAGGGAAGGGTTTTGACCAGGTTCCGGGTGCTTTGAGGGCAGGACATGGGGGTGTGACCTGGGCTTGGGTGGGGGCAGGTCAGTGGAGAATGCCCTGGGAAGTGAGCATAGAGTATAGCAGGGCAATCACAAGGAAAAGCCGATTCCCTGAAAGGCAGACATATCTCTCAACTCAAAAAACGAGATGCAAAACATGAAGAGGTCATGTTTTTCATACGTGGGGGCGTGGCTAATACGTGGCGGGGCTGGGCTTCAGGTCCCTTCTCGCCTGTTCTCCCAGGCAGCAGGTGTGGCTGGGTCGGGACAGGAGGCCAAAAGCCCTGGAGTCAAGTTTGGCGTTAAAGGTCTGTGGCGGGAAGGGAGACAGGAGGCCCTGGAAGGAGAAGTGGCAGGGTGGGTGGGTTTCGGCTTAATCTCCCCTCTTCTGCACAAATATGCCTTGAAGTTGAGGTGTCTTGGCAGGGCACGGAGGAGAGGAGTCAGGCCGAGGCATGGCCTGCCCCTTGTGCAGAGGCTCCAAGTGAAGTGACGTCACAGGTCACATGGGCATTAAGGGCCAGAGCTGGGATTTGACCTTGAATTTGACTGACAGTGATGTTCCAGTCTCTTTTTTCCTACAGTTTTCCTGGGAGGGCCAGACATTCAGGGCCAGGAGCCTCGGCAGTCTATGAGGCTTCTTGGAGAAGCGGTGATGTGACTTATAAACCTTTGAAGTCCCTTCTAATCTGGAGCTCACTAAGTATTTTTTCCTTTGGGAATGCTGACAGCTGTCTACTAGCACCTCCCACCCCAAGCTCCTTTTGTGGCTTCAGGATGTCTAGGCTGTGGTCTGTGTTCATGATGACAAGGTTCGTGCCTTTCTCACCCTTGGCCACATTGGTCAGTACTGATGCAGGTTCATCCGGTGTGGGAGGGCACAGAAAGTGAGCCCTTCTGCACGTTCAGTGGGACCCTGGGTAAGTCATTCCACCATTGTGAGCCTCAGTTTCCCCACTGGCAAACATGGAGTTATTATTTTCCAACCCTAATTCTTTGACCTGGCTGCTCCCTGCTGAGTGGTCAGAGTGATGTGGCTCCGGGGCAGGTACAATATTATACCAACTTTGTAACCCGACCTTTGTAGACCTAGAGAAAAGCTGCCATTTCTGCAGAAAAGCAGCCCTATGGTAGGGGAGATAAGGAGCTTGGTAAATAGATTAAATTGAGCTAAGCTTTGGAAATTTGTCCCTGTTCCCATTAACTTGGCCTGTAAGTCCCGTCTGGTTTTGTCTCTTAAAATGTTCGTGTTTGTGTATCACCTTGGGCCTCTTACCTTGCCAGGCCAAGGTGCAGCCCCAACACTGTCTATCTGCCTCCAGGGACCCCTCCAGGCGGTCTTCATGTTGACCCTAGAACAACTGCTCTGAAATGCAGAGGTCTGACCTTTTCTGTCTGTGTAGAAACCTCTCCATGGCTCCCCGCTGTGTTCAGTGTCAAATTCTAGTCCTTTAAAAATTTATAGTCCTTCCTCCTCCTCAGTAGACCTCTGACCACTCCAGGAGAGCACCATGCCTTGGTTCACGCTATATCTGTAGTGGGCAAAGTGTCTGGCCCCTCATGGCTTCTCAATAGATGGTAACGATGTGACTTCCACTGTGTGCGTATATTCAGCCGGGTTCCTCATCCTGAAACTTCTGTTGGGAATTTCAGTTGTAGCTCTCTGGACAGTGGTACCACTAATTAACTATGTTATTTGGTAACTGAGCTAACAGGTGTAGAGAGAACAAGGCCTTGATGGGTCAAAATGATCATTAAGTAAATATATTTATAACTTTTAAATCTTGCTAAAGCGAGTTCTGAGACATCTGATACTTTAATTGGAAAAAAAGTATGAGCCTTAAATCCTAACTCTTTTCCAGGCGCAGAGAGAGCCAAGGATTGGCAGGTGGGCCCTGGCACGGGCAGGGTGGGGTGTCCCGGGACAGCGTTCATTTGTCTGAGCAGTCCGGTGGGTGGGAAGTCCTGCCTGCTGTCAGCAGCTGGGCGAATCCTCCACTGAAATCAGGGCACCCGTTTTATCACCCGTGCATAGTATGTTGGTGACGAGTGATGAGCGATGTGTTTGGGGTACTATCTCTTAGTGTATGCGACTTCTAGTCATTATTGCTGCTGTGAACGTTGACAACTGTGTCCAAAATTACTGAAAGTATTTCAAGAAGAAAAAACAATGGCATGCGCTCCCCCTCTGCTGTTGGAGTGACCCTTCAGGCTTTGTCCAGAAGCAGTGTGTGTGTATGTGTGTGTGTGTAGAGCTCCTTGGTGGTGAGTGTGTATAATGTGTGTGTGTAGAGCTCCTTGGTGGTGAGTGTGTATATGTGTGTGTGTAGAGATCCTTGGTGGTGAGTGTGTATGTGTGTGTGTGTAGAGACAGATACTTAGTGGTGAGGAAACATTTCACTTTTTAATGTGGAATGGAGGAATGCCTGTTTTCAGCTTGCTTATTTGTGACTGGTTGTATCACACGTGAACTGTGTGACTTTGGTCAGGTTCCCACACCTTTCTGAGCTCTCGTGGTCTCAGCAGTCCCTCGGACAATGCCACCTCCCCGCCTGTCAGTGCTGCTGCTCCCTGGTGTCGGTCAGTTCGGTAGGTGAGGGGCGCTTCCGAGGACACGTGGTAAGGGGAGGCGGGAGCCAGGTGAAGAAGGGATTTGTCCAGGCCAAGAAGTTTGGTTTTTACCTTCGGGGCAGTAGGGGAGTCAGGGGTAGTCTGCAAATATATTTTGTGGTTTTCTGATTCCTAGAAAAGCAGTGATAATCCCCAAGATCAAGGGACACTGGCTCAGGACTGTGTGGCTGAGGGTAGCCATGGTTGAGGGGGCGGAGGGGGCTGCATGGGTCGGGCGGAGGTAAGGAAGGGACCCGCGCAAAATGGAGTGGGACGTGTCGGCCCACCTGGGACCTGGGTGTTGTGGTCTAGCTGGGGTGCAGAGGGGCAGAATGGAAGACAAGGGTCGGGGCTGGGGGCCCTTTCAGGAGAGCCCGGCCAAGCTGGGTGTGTATTGTAGCTGCTCCAAGGAGTTTCAGGGAAGAGCTGGGGCTCTGCAGATAGGGACACTGAGGTTTGCCGTCATGCTGAGACTTCTTCACGGAAGCCGGAGGTGGAGAAGCATGAGCCCAGGTCCCCTGCTCTTTCGCACCATGGCCTCGTCTGGTCTGTGCTTCCACTGCCCAAGGACAGCCAGGATCACTGGGCTCAAGTGTGTGGCTCTTGATTTCTTAAACACAGAATCAAAGACCGAGGCTGGCATCAGCCAAGGATTCCTCATCCTGTCCCTATGCCCAGATCCTTTCCAGCTGCCCTGGCTTATTAGAGTCAGATCATTCTTGCCCTGGCAGTGATGGTTATTCTTGATTATTGTTATGTTTTACATTTCTACTCACTTATTTTGGGGAGGTCTGTGGTTCACAGTACCTGTGAGACCTGACTGCTCTTTACTAAGTATTCTGAGGCCCGAATCAAGAAAAGTGATCATTTGTTAAATTGACATTGTGTCAATTGGAGATGTCTGAATATGGGATATATCAATGATAAAATTTCTGATTTTGATAATTCTGTTGTGATTTTGTAATCATACTCTTGGTCTTAAGAGATAAAAGTCACAACATGTAGGGTGAGATGTCATGATGTCTGCAACTTACTGTCAAATAACCCATAAAAATGTACAAACACAAATGTGAGGTTTGACAATTAAGTTCTCAAACTCATCCTAGAAAAAGTGCTACGTACCTCACTGCTGAATATTACTGTGGTCACCTTTGAGGTGCTCTCCCTGGGCACCAGTGCCAGCGGGAATGACCGTCAGAGCTGTCGTCATAGGAGGTGTAACAATTGCGGTCACAGACTTACTGCTGTGTACTTACATTGGCACAATGTTCCATAACCTGGGGGTATCAGTGTCTCACGGTTGTGTTCACGCCGATGTGTGGTGGCCTCTTGCTGAGTAGCGTTCGTGATTGTTGTTGTGTGTTTTTGTGTGCTGTATGACGACAGCCCTGACAGTCATCCCAGAAAAAGAGTTCCAGAATTGGCTCGGCGCTCTCACACAGCTAGGGTGCCAGCCACATGTACCGGAGCTGGCGGGTTCGAATCCAGCCCGGGCCTGCCAAACGACAATTATTAATACAACGTAAAAAAAAAAAAAAAAAAAAAAGAGAGAGTTCCAAAATTGCTTTGAAGGATGGACTAGGACTTGGCGTCGGTGCACAGCTTTCCAAGGGGCACACCTTAAGGGTGTGACCATAGCGACACGTGTATTCAGCAGTGAGACAGGAAGCACTTTGGGATGAGTTCTCAAACTGAAGGGTCAGATCTCATATGTATCTTTATAGATAGCAAAATCAAATGGGGGGAAATGTGAACAATTGGTGAATGTACATGAAGGTATGAGAGAATTCCTTGTACTATTCTGGGAACTTTTCTGTAGGTTTTATGAAACTTTTAAAAATAAAACGTTTCTTTTAAAAAGTATTCCTGCTGATAGAGGCGTCTTGGGCAGTTGCTGTGTCAAAAACCCATCTTCCCTGTGGCCTTGCCCCTTTCTGTCTCTGTTGCCTCAGGCAGAGTGGACTGTGTGTTCCAGAGTTCCATTCTGGGCAGCCTCTTGGGGGCCATTTTGAGATAAAGGCAGAGGCTTTTTTTTTTTGGCTGGGGCTGGGTTTGAACTCCTCTGGCATATAGGACCAGCACCCTACTCCCTTGAGCCACAGGTGCCGCCCAAAGGCAGAGGCTTTTGACAAAATTCATTCCTGCCTCTCTAGAGAAATCATTACGATTTTAGAAGCTTGGCTTTCAGATGAGTTTTCCTTCACATTTTCATTGGTTTCCATCCCCTACCGTTTTCTTTAAGTTTTATTACCTTTTAGGATTACTGAAGTCGTATTGATAGTTCTCCCTCATCACACTCAGAGAAGAGACAGACCTGTTCTCTCTCCACCCCTCCAGAGTCCACCCTGTGGAACAGGGTGGAGGTGGGACCTCCTGAACTTTCTCATGCTTTTGGGAAAACACACATGTGTGAGCCTCTCATAGGGCTCAGTTTCTCCTTTTCCTTGTTTTTCTTTGTTCACCTGGTTAGCCTCCTGCTGACCGTGAAGACTCAGCTGGGAAGCGTCTCCTCTAAGAAGTCCCCAGGCTCTGAGCTCCCATCTCAGTCCAGTGCAGTCATCTGACTGCTAGCTGCCTCCCCTGCTAGATCTCGAGTAGTGCGAGGGTCACCATCTGTACTCGAGCTGGGAGCCCAGGAGATGCACGGTCAGTGTTTGTGGAGTGAGCAGAGGGAAGGAGTCGTGGGAGAGAAAGCCACATGAGCAGAGCCTTGCAGGTAAGGGAAGCTTTCTCGTTCAAATGTCTCTTTCAGCCCCTGGGAACAGAGGTCTGAGGACAGAAGAGGTCACATTGGGGAATATGTCACTGCCATCCCAAGACTCCTATGCCCTGGCTAATTCTGCCCTTACACTAGTTTCCTGTGTCGGCTGGGCTACCCATGGTCAGGGCTAGGGCTAGGGCTAGGTTCTTTCTCCTCTTAGGGCTCAGAGCAGACCTAGCCAGCCACAGGTCTCAGGGGTGATGGGAAGGAAGATAGGCCAGGGCTGGAGCAGCACAGCAGTTAGACATGGGCCTGGTGGGTCTGGATCTTTCCATCATCCCCCACGCCTTCCTCATTAAAAACACTGCTTTCTGCAGCTGGGATTTATTAATGTTATCTGCAGATCGTCTGGTCAGTACCAAGGGAACGGCTCACTGCCAGCTGGAGGAAGTTGGAAGTTCAGCAGGAGGTAAAGCTGAGGGGCTGGCTTTTCAGCCAGTGTGATCAGGCAGTGTTGAGGAAAGCGTCCTTTGCTGTAAGCAGCTTTCCTGAGCTCTTCTGCCAAGTCAGACCAGAGGGGTCCATGCCGGTCTGATCATGGAATCCTAGACCTCAGAAGCGTTAGACCAGTGTTTCAGAAGGATGTACCTTGAGAGAAAAGAGTGAGGCTGGAAATCTCTGCATAGGACGGGGCCAGGGAAGAACAGTCAGTGTCATTTGGGGAGCTCATGGAAAGACACGAGAAATTCTGCTTTTCTGTCAGTTGTTGACCATGTTTTTATTTGTATTTTTATATTTTTGGCCGGGGCTGGGTTTGAACCCACAACCTCTGGTACATGGGGCTGGTGCCCTACCCCTTTCAGCCATAGGCACCACCCACTATTTTTTTATTTTTTGTAGTTTTTGGCCAGTACTGAGTTTGAACCCATCATGTCCGGTATATGTGGCTGGCACCCTACTCCTTGAGCCACAGGCGCCGCCCAGTTGTTGGTTATTTTTGATAAATATTGGTAATCCTTGGCCATTAAATGTCTGCAGGCTTTTTGGGAATATATACATCACCAGATTTGAATCAAGCATTGTCCCTACTTAATGGAGGCATAAACTCCATTAAGTGGTGAAGTGAGTTTGTATGGTCAGGGGCTCAATTCCATCAAAAAGTGATTCCCAGTTCCATGCTGGGCAGAGAGTTGCTGTTTGAAATGAGAGAAATACAGTCCTGCTCTCAAGGCACTCTTTCTGTAGGTAGTTTGTAAGGTTGAATCACCAATATTTAAGACACTTAAGGATTCTGTCTTCCCACATCCATTACCACGGTGCTCTTGGTATTCCCTGTAGAACACACACTGAAGAGATTTGAGATGGTTTACATTACAGTGGGCTCCACATCCTGCTCTCTTTGTTTCTTGTGATGATGGATGTGGTAGTTGTGATGGTAGCAGTAAAGGTCATGGTGGTGATAGTGATGGTAAAGGTGGTAGTTATAGTGATGGTAGAGGTGGTAGTCATGATGGTGATGGCATTGGCGAGGACGATTGCGGTGGTGATGGTGGTGGTGAGGAGGGAGGTGGTAGTGTTGGTGGTGATGGTGAAGAGGAAGGTGGTAGTGGTGATGGTAATGGTGAGGGTGGAGATGGAAGTGGTGGTGGTCATGGTGAGGGCGGAGATGGTAGTGGTGCTGATGGTGGTGGTGGTGGTGGTGATGGTCATGGTGAGGGTGGAGATGACAGTGGTGGTGGTGATGGCCATGGTGAGGGTAGAGATGGTGGTGATGGTGGTGGTTGTGGTGGTCATGGTGAGGGTGGAAATGGCAGTGGTGTTGGTGGTAGTGGTCATGGTGAGGGTGGAGATGGCAGTGGTGGTGATGGTGGTGGTGGTGGTAGTGTTGGTGATGGTCATGGTGGTGGTGGTGGTCATGGTGAGGGTGGAGATGGCAGTGGCTATGATGGTCATGGTGAGTGTGGATGTGGTGGTGGTGAGGGTGGAGATGGCGGTGGTGGTGATGATGAGTGTGGAGACGGCAGTGGCTGTGATGGTCATGGTGAGTATGGATGTGGTGGTGGTGGTGGTCATGGTGAGGGTGGAGATGGCAGTGGCTGTGATGGTCATGGTGAGTGTGGATATGGTGGAGGTGGTGGTGGTGGTAGTGATAGTGGTGGTGATGATGGTGGTGATGTCATGGTGAGGGTGGATATGACAGTGGTGGTGGTGATGGTAGTGGTGGTGTTGGTCATGGTGAGGGTGGAGATGGCAGTGGTGGTGATGATGGTGGTGATGGTGGTGTTTGGATGGTCATGGTGGTGGTGGTGTGGTGATGGTGAGTGTGGTGATGGTCATGGTGAGTGTGGGTATAGTGGTGGTGGTGATGGTGAGCGTGGAGATAGCAGTGGTGGTAATGGTCATGGTGAGTGTGGATATGGTGGTGGTGGTGGTGGTCATGGTGAGGGTGGAGACAGCAGTGATGGTGATGATGGTGGTGATGGTGGTGTTGGTGATGGTCATGGTGGTGGTGGTGGTGGTGGTCATGGTGAGCATGGAGATGGCAGTGGTGGTCATGGTGGTGGTGGAGATGGTCATGAGGAAGGTGGATATGGCAGTAGTGGTGGTGGTCATGGTGAGGGTGGAGAAGATGGTGGTGGTGATGATCGTGGTGGTGGTGATGGTGAGGGTGGAAATGGAAGTGGTGGTGACGGTGGTCATGGTGGTGATGATCGTGGTGGTAGTGATGGTGAGGGTGGAGATGGGAGTGGTGGTGATGGTGGTGGTCATGGTGAGAGTGGAAATGACAGTGGTGGTGATGGTGGTGGTCATGGTGGTGAATGGTGGTGATGGTCATGGTGATGACAGTGGTGAGCGATTGAATAGGTCAGATCTCAAACCTGGGCCAGATTTGGCAGTGCCAAGGCTGGTAGAGGTGTGTGGAGGTCAGGTGAGGTGAGTGGGTCAGTAGAGGTGGACGAGGTGCTCCCCCCCTGGCAGGGAGTGTGGGGGCAGTTCAGACTCCGGAGGACCACTGGAGACAGTCTGGAAGGAGCGCTGAGGGGCAGACAGGGGCAGAGGCAGGGGTGCTCGGGGCAGAGGAAGGCTTGTTTTTATTTCACTCAGATAGGAGTGACCCAGATGTGTTGAAAGCCTATGCTGGAGGGAGGGACCCTGCAGGAACAGGATGAAGGAGGGGTCTGGAAAAGGCAGAGACCAGGCCAGGAAGCAGGCACAGGGTCAGGAGGTGAAGGGGCATTGATTTGAGGTTGATCCTGGTTTACAGATAACTTTTTTCTTTATTTCTTAAGAAAGACCATTTTTTCCCCTCTCTCCTTAACATTCTGTGCAGTTTATTGCTAGTTCTTTTGCTTTGGTTATACATGGAAATACCTTGTATACCAGCTTTACCCACTAGTTGGTGTTGCAGGTATAAGGAAGGAAAGTTATTGCTTTTGACCCTCAGCGCCCACCTGGCAGCTCTGTGTGCCTGAAAGAATCCCACGGGTTATGGCTCAGGGCTGACATCTGGACTCGCACCTGCTGGGTGTCTTTGATGCTTTTATCTCTGACCTGATTGCTTCCCTGTTTCCTTGGCCTCAGCTTGTCCTGTCCTGTCTCCTTGGTGCTGCTTTTCTTTCACTGCCCTTGTTTGGAGTTTCCACCTATCTTTCTAAGAATTCTCTCTCTCTCTTTTTTTGAGTTGATACCTTATCTTTATTTTTTTTTTCAATTTCTTAGGAACTTTATACAGTTCTTTATAGTAACATTTCATGCAAATATAACTTAGAGTTAAGCAGCTTTTATATATATTTTTTCTTTTTTTTTTTTTTTTACCCAGCAATTTTAGTTGTCTTCATTGGATAGCTTTCCCAAATAACCTACCCTACTCTATTCCTGAAAGAAAGTGTCCTGTTTCATTTTATTTTATTTATATATATTTTTTTATTGTTGGGGATTCATTGAGGGTACAAGAAACCAGGTAAACTGATTGCATTTGTTAGGTAAAGTCCCTCTTATAATTGTGTCTTGCCCCCAAAAGGTGTGTCACACACCAAGACCCCCACCCCTCCCTCCTTCCCTCTCTTTGCTCTTCTTTTCCCCCACCCCCCCTTTCGTTCTCTCTCTGCTCTCCCCTTCCCTCACCCCCCACTGTGTAGTAGATCATTAATTGTCCTCATATCAAACTTGAGTACATGGGATTCATGCTTCTCCATTCTTGTGGTGCTTTACTAATAATAATGTGTTCCACTTCTATCCAGTTTAATACAAAGGATGTAAAGTTTCCATCTTTTTTAGTGGCAGAATAGTATTCTATGGTGTACATATACCACAGCTTGTTAATCCATTTCTGGTTTGGTGGGCATTTAGGTTGTTTCCACATGTTGGCAATTGTAAATTGAGCCGCAATAAACAGTCTACTGCAAGTGTCCTTATGATAAAAGGATTTTTTTCCTTCTGGGTAGATGCCCAGTAATGGGATTGCAGGATCAAATGGGAGGTCTAGCTTGACTTCTTTGAGAGTTCTCCATACTTCCTTCCAAAACTGTTGTATTAGTTTTTAGTCCCACCAGCCATGTAAAAGTGTTCCCTTCTCTCCACATCCGCGCCAGCATCTGCAGTTTTGAGATTTCGTGATACAGGCCATTCTCACTAGGGTTAGATGGTATCTCAGGGTGGTTTTTTCG
>CAUYON010091831.1:0-10203 GCA_963573935.1 Arctocebus calabarensis
GTCCCAGCTACTTGGGAGGCGGAGGCAAGAGACTCGCTTGAGCCCAGGAATTAGAGGTTGCTGTGAGCTGTGATGCCACCACACTCTATCTAGGGTAACAGCTTGAGGTTCTGTCTCCAAAAAAAAAAAAAAAAGTTTTTAAAATCTATGTTATAGATTTGATAATCTATGGTATTGATTATATATTGATAATGAACTGTAGGAGAAGAACTTGTATAGCCATTGTTAGGCTAATACAGTCACTTGGATTTCCCTTTGCCTTTGGAGATTTTATAGAAACTCAGAGAATAGAATCTCAGTCTTTGACTCATTTCTGTTCTCTCAATTCTGATATACTCAAGGACCAGGTTGTCAGGCCACTCTTTTGCATCTGAATGTAAAAGAAATCGACCCTTCAAATGGTACTACATCTGTTACTTGGATATTGTTGTGGCTTTATTAATTTTTTATATAGTTTTATGTGGTTCAGTAATTTCTGGAAAGCTTTCCTGAGCTAGAATATAGTGTCTGTAGTCCTACAACTTACTCTCTTTGTAAATATACCTTTTACCCATGAAGGATATATTAAAAAGATCAAGAATCTGGGATCTCAAAAGTATATGAGTTCTCAGCTTGGCGCCTATGGCTCAACGGGCGAAGGTGCCAGCCACATACACCTGAGCTGGCGGGTTCGAATCCAGCCTGGGCCTACCAAACAACAATGACCGCTGCAGCCAAAAAATGGCCCTTTGTTGTGGCGGGCGCCTGTAGTCCCAGCTACTTGAGAGGCAGAGGCAGGAGACTCGCTTGAGCCCAGGAATTGGAGGTTGCTGTGAGCTGGGATGCCACAGCACTCTCTCCAGGGTGACAGCTTCAGGCTCTGTCTCAAAAAAAAAAAGTATATGAGTTCTGACCTGTGGAATGTACAGTGTATGAGTTCTGACCTGTGGGTTATACAGTCGCATATTCTGAGTTGGGTTTCCAAAACCTCAAAAGGTATTCTTTATCCTGCAGTATATGGAAGTTCGCTGTCCTGGAGGGACTACTACTCTTGTACCATGAGTTTAGAAATCATTATTTATTCATCTTGTACTTCCTAGTCTCTTCCTGATACAAACTGGGTATGCAAGATAATTAGGAGTATTATATTAATGTTAAAAGCAAAGTTGTTGGAATCAGGCAGTAAAAACAACTTTTGCTCTATGTGTAATGAAATAAAGTAAATACTTACCATCTCCAAACCACAGATTCCTCATCTATATAAGGTAGTGATTTTCAACCAGTGGGCCAGCAGGATTGTAGGTGTGCAGCAAAAATTTTTAAAGATCATTCATGAAATTATTTTTGAAAGATATGCAAAGCACAGTAAGTATAGTCTCTCTTCTTTTTCTTTTATTTATTTATTTATTTTATTTTGAAACAAGAGTCTCACTTTGTTGCCTTGGGTAGAGTGCCATGGTATCATAGCTCATAGCAGTCTCAAACTCTTAGGCTCAAGTGATCCCCTTGCCTCAGCTTCCCAAGTAGCTAGGACTACAGACTTGGCTAGTTTTTAGAAACAGGGACTCACTCTTGCCCAGGCTGGTCTCAAACTTCTCAGTTCAAGTGATCCACCCAGAGGATCACTCCCAGAGTTCTTGGTCTCCCAGAGTTCTAGAATTACAGACGCTCAGCCTAATAATGCCTATTTTTAAAAATACTAGTAATGCCTATATTTAAGGGTTATGAGATTTATTTAAATGTGAATGATACTGGCTCAGTGCCTGTAGCTCAAGCGGCTAAGGGGCCAGCCACATACATTGGAGCTGGCGGGTTCAAATCCAGTCTGGGCCTGCCAAACAGTGACAACTATAACCAAAAAAATAGCCTGACGTGTGGCAGGCACCTGTAGTCCTAGCTACTCGGGATACTGAGGCAAAGAGAATCACTTAAGACCAAGAGTTTGAGGTTGCTGTGAGCTGTGACACCATGGTACTCTACCCAGGGCAACAGCTTGAGACTCTTGTCTCAAAAAAAAATTATCTGGGCTCAGCGCCTGTGGTTCAACAGGCTAAGGCGTCCCCCATGTACCCCTGAGCTGACGGGTTCAAATCCAGCCCTGGCCCACCAACAACGACGGCTGCAACCAAAAAATGGCCGGGCGTTGTGGCGGGCACCTGTAGTCCCAGCTACTTGGGAGGCGGAGGCAAGAGACTCACTTGAGCCCAGGAGTTGGAAGTTGCTGTGAGCTGGGATGTTACAGCATTCTATCCAGGGTGACAGTTTGAGGCTCTGTCTCAAAAAAAAAAAATCTGGAGCAATTAATGAATCAGCTGGTATCAGATGTTTCTTATCAAATGGGCTATATCTAAGTAAATTTCTGTTTAAATGAATAGAAGAAACTAAAAGGGAAGACTTTACCAAGAGTGGATAAAATTCTGTTGTCAGATGATTCATGCTACACATCTCTTGGGAGTAAAGATCTTTTGCAGAAGCTTAGTGCCCGTAGCTCAGTGGTTAGGGCACCAGCCACGTACACCAGGGCTGGCGGGTTCGAACCTGCCAGGGCCTGCTAAACAACAATGGCAACTACAACAAAAAATAGATGGGTGTTGTGGTGGGTGCCTGTAATCCCAGCTACTTGGGAGGCTGAGGCATGAGAATCACTTAAGCGATTGTTACAGTGGTCATTGTAGCTTTAGCTGGCCCGGGCTGGATTCAAACCCGCCAGCCTCAGCCTCAGTCTCAGTGTATATGGCTGGCGCCCTACCCTCTGAGCTATGGGCGCCGCCTGCTACAGATAATTTTAGGTGAAGGTTATCCTATTGTTTTTAGAAATTATCTTGGGAGAATAAATGTTTGTTGCTGATTTATGAATATTTTTATATTAAATGTTTACTTTGTTCTAAAAAATGTACTAAACATTTCCAGTTTCCATGGGAAATCCTTCAGGAAAAAAGAAATATATATGTACATATCTATATTGTTACAGTTGTTATATCTACTAGTGAAGTCTGTCTGGAAGTTTAAAAATTCTCAGAAGGATATTCCTAAGAAGGTTTTGATACAAAGGGACCAAACTTTGAACTTCTTTTTTTTTTTTTTTTTGAGACAGAGTCTCACTGTTACCCTTGGTAGAGTGCTGTAGCATTATATCTTACAGCAACCTCAAACTCTTGGGCTTAAGTGATACTCTTGCCTCAGCCTCCCAAGTATCTGGGACTACAGGCACCCATCACAACACTGGGCTATTTTTGTTGTTGTCGTTGTTGTCATTGTTGTTCAACTGGCCCGGGCCAGGTTTGAGCCCGCCAGCCTGGGTGTATGTGGCCGGCGCCCTACCCACTGAGCTACGGGTCCTGCCCAACTTTGAGCTTCTTGATGTTCTTTCTGCTCACAAGGAGAAGCATTTGAGCAAATAGTTTACTATTCGTTGTTGGTTCCTAAAACACTGCCAAGGGAGACTTATACTCCTGGGTTCTCTTCTTATGTCCCCAGGAGGGAGTTGGTAGAAGATGGTTATTAAGCTACATCAACTTCATTTTATTAGTTGTACTGGTTCCCAAACATGTTTTTGGCAGAGAAATAGACTCTGCAGATCCCCTCCTAGTGTTTCACTGTCCCTTTCCAGCACTCTAGCCAATGGTTTCATTTTTTTCCCTAACAATTTTTTAGACATTTGATCTTTTTTTCTTACTGCCTACCTTTCTTCTTCCTCATGCTTGCTTACCCTCCCTCCTTTGTGCCAACAAATCCATAAACTCCAATGATTGTTTTTACCCTGTAAAAAATGTGTTATTCCAAACCTTGCCAATCCCTAAAATCTTACTTTCTGGAAATACCTTTTAATTCCTAGCCTCAACTCTTTATTCATCCACTGTAGACTATCCCTTCCTCTCGTGGTATAGAGTAGGGGTTCAATACCTTTCAATAATTTTTTCTTTCTGTTTTTTTTTTTCTTTTTAGACAAGAGCCTCAAGCTGTTGCCCTGGGTAGAGTGCTATGGCATCACAGCTCACAGCAACCTCTAGCTCCAGGTCCTGGAGGTGGCAGTTCAAACCCGTACCCGGCCAAAACTGCAAAAAAAGAAAAAGAAAAGAATTAGAACTATATATACCTCAAGATACTAAATGATAACCTCTGGGTTATAAGATTACAGCTGTCTTTTATGTTTTGTCCTCTATTTTCCGAACTTTCTATAATAGCCATTGATTCCTTTGGTCAAGAATTTGTGTATGTATAAATATGCTGGCAAGTTCAAACAACAATGACAACTACAACCAAAAGATAGCCAGGCGTTGTGGCGGTCACCTGTAGTCCCAACTACTTGGGAGACTGAGGCAAAGAGAATCACTTAAGCTCAGGAGTTGGAGGTTGCTGTGAGCTGTGATGCCACAGCACTCTACCCAGGCTGACAGCTTGAGGCTCTGTCTCAAAAAATATATATATATAAATATAAAAGGTCAACAATATACAGTTTTTCAGAGAAATAGCCTTAATATTTTATTCACAGAGCCCTGCAGTTTTTCAGTTTTAGCATTCTTGAGGAGAAAGATTACAAGTCACTTCATGACCTTAAGATTTCAGAAGCTATACCTATTGAATAAGACTATAGGTAGTGTTTGAGGTTGTGCCTTAACCTGAAACGATAGACTTATCAACCTCGGCTATCTTGTCTGGGTATGCAAATGAAGAAGAGACTCGACACCTGGGTATAGCACAATTCTGAAAAATGATACATTAGTGAATGGATATTTAGCTTCGGAGGCATGTTTTAGACACTGATGCTTGTCTTATCTTATAAAGGACCTGATCACAGGCAACCTGAAGATGGTACTTTGTACAAGCCTTCGTTATAGATAGTCCTTCTCATATTGCATTGCAATTATCCTCTTACCTGGTGGTTTGCCCTCCTGGTAAACTTCAGGGACCATACGAGAGACCATGTCATATTCATTGTAGTATATCCTAGCCCTAAGCATAACACTCACAGTGTTCAGTAAACATTCAACAAATGTAATGTCCAATTCAAGGCAGCACCTCTCTGGCTCATCAAGTAGAGCGCCGGCCCCACATATCGAAGGTGGCGGGTTCAAACCCGGCCTCGGCCGAACTGCTCATCAAAATGTCCAATTCAGCTCATTATAATCTAAAATCTGGATTAAGTTGACTTTTATTTTTTAAACAATTATAAGTTGATCATTACTTAATACTAATAAGTTTAACTGTAAAGTAGATAACTATTCTGGATGTCCTGGAGGGACAGAAGATAGAAGAAAATAATTAAGAAACTTCGAATCTGGCTCAGCGCCTATGGCTCAAGCAGCTAAGGTGCCGGCCACTTACACCTGAGCTGGCAGGTTCAAATCCAGCCCAGGCCTGTCAAACAACAATGACAGCTGCAACAAAGAAATAGCCAGGCATTGTGGTGGGTGTGTGTAGTCCCAGCTACTTGGGAGGCAGAGGCAGGAGAATTGCTTAAGCCCAGGAGCTGGAGGTTGCTGTGAGCTGTTGAGCTGTGATGCCACGGCACTCTACCAGGGTGACAGCTTGAGACTCTGTCTCAAAAAAGGAAAAGAAAAGAAAGAAACTTTGAATCTAGAATTTAAAAACAAAAAAATTTTTTTTGAAACAGAACCTTTGTTTCTCTCAATAGAGTGCCATGGTGTAATAGCTCACAGCAACCTCAAACTCCTGGGCTCAAGTGATTCTCTTGCCTCAGCCTCCCAAGTAGCTGGGATTACAGGCACCTGACACAACACCTAGCTATTTTTAGAGGCAAGGTCTCGCTCTGGCTCAGGCTGGTCTCGAACCTGTGAGCGTAGGCATTCTGCCCCCTCTGCCTCCCAAGTACTGGGATTACAGGCATGAACCACTGCACCTGGCCCTCAAATTTTGTTTATCTTTTATCTCATGTTGTTATTGTTGTTTGTATGAGACAGAGTCTCACTCTGCTGCCCAGGCTAGAGTGCCATGGTATTGGCCTAGCTCACAGCAACCTCAGGCTTCCTGGTTGAAGCAGTCCTCTACCTTAGCCTCCCAAGTAACTGAAACTATAGGTAACTGCCGCAACACCTGGTTAAGTTTTCTATTTTTAGTAGAGATGAGATCTCTACTCTTGCTCAAGTTGGTCTCAAACTCCTTACCTCAAGGGATCCTCCCACCTCAGCCTCCCAGAGTGCTAGGATTACACATATGAGCCACCACACCTGACCTGAATTTAAAATTATATCAAAATTGGGCGGCTCCTGTGGCTCAGCGAGCAGGGCGCCGGCCCCATATACCGAAGGTGGCGGGTTCAAGCCCGGCCTCAGCCGAACTGCAAAACAAAAAAATAGCCGGGCGCTGTGGCAGGTGCCTGTGGTCCCAGCTACTAGGGAGGCTGAGGCAAGAGAATCGCTTAAGCCCAAGAGCTGGAGGTTGCTGTGAGCAGTGTGACGCCACGGCACTCTACCCAGGGCGATAAAGTGAGACTGTCTCTACAAAAAAAAATAAAATAAAATAAAATAAAATTATATCAAAATTTAGAGATTGGATTTTTCGAACAGATTTTTTTTTTTTTTCTTTTTGAAGAGACAGAGTCTCACTTTATCACCCTCAGTGGAGTGCTGTGGCGTCACACAGCTCACAGCAACCTCCAACTCCTGGGCTTAGATGATTCTCTTGCCTCAGCCTCCCGAGTAGCTGGGACTACAGGCACCCGCCACAACGCCCAGCTAGAACAGATTTATTTATGCTTAAAATGATATCATGCTTTGGAGGATCTATATACATTGTACTGTCTGTCATCATAGTGCCTTGAGTCTTAAATAAGATTTGAAAACAAAGAATATTTCTCTGGCCATTGATTCTAATATATTACAGGTATAATCATAGCTCACTGCAGCCTAGAACTCCTGAGCTCCAGTGATACTCCTGCTTTAGCCTCTCAAATATCTGGAGTATAAGCGTATGCCAACACATCTGGCTGATTTTTTTATTTTTCGTAGAGCCAGGATCTCACTATTTTGCTCAGGCCAATCTCAATCCCTGGTCTCACATGATCCTCCTACTCAGCCTCCTAATATGACATTACATGCCAGCACACCCAGCACCTTTTATAATATTAATTTTAAAGGCATTTTCTTGACATCTCTATAATTCTTTTTTAAATATATAATAGCTTTACTAAGACACAATTTACATACCTTACAATTCATGCCTTTAAAGTATACAATTCAATGGTTTTTAGTATATTCACAAAGTTGTGCAACCATCCACACAATCCCTTTTAGAACATTTTCATTACCGCAAAGAGAAACCCTATGCCCTTTAATACTCACTGATCAGCTGGACACCTGTGGCTCAACAGGCTAAGGCGCCAGCCATGTACACCTGAGCTGTTGGGTTCGAATCCAACCTGGGCCAGCCAAACAACAATGACGGCTGCAACCAAAAAATGGCCAGGCATTGTGGCAGGCGCCTGTAATCCCAGCTACTTAGGAGGTAGAGGCAAGAGACTCGCTTAAGCCCAGGAATTGGAGGTTGCTGTGAGCTGTGATGCCACAGCACTCTACCCAGGGTGACAGCTTGAGGCTCTGTCTCAAAAAAAAAAAAAAAAATACTCACTGATCATTTCCCCTACCCTTCTACTCCAGCTCTAGGAAACCATTAATCTGATTTCTGTCTACAGATTTGCCTATTCTGAACCTGTCATAAATATAGAATACATGTTTTTTTGTGACTGGCATCTTTCGCTTAGCATAATATTTTCAAGGTTCATCCATGTTGTAGCATGTATCAGTATTTAAATCCTTTTTTATAGCCAAAAATAGTCCATTGTGTGGATATATCACATTTTATTTATCCATTCAATACTGGGTGGGCATTTGGGTTATTTCTACTTTTTTGGCTATTATGAATAATGCTATTATGTATATTCACGGGAAAGTGTTTTTTACTTTTTTTTTTTTAGTTGTTTGAGGCAGGATCTGACTCTGTTGTCTGGGCTAGAGTTCAGTGTCATCACTGTAGCTAACTGCAGCCTCAAACTCTTAGGTTCAAGTGATCCTGATTCCTCTGCTTCCCAGGTAGCTGGGATTATAGGCATTGCTACCACACTTGGGTAATTTTTTTAATTGTTTGTAGAGTATAAGCTACTCGTGCTCAGCTGTTTCTATGAGAACAGGTATCCTCATTTCATTTCCCTTCGGTTTATATTAGGTCACTAAATCTGAAATATGCAGTTTGGAATCAAAAGTTTAGTTTTGGCTCGGCGCCTGTGCCTCAAGTGGCTAAGGCGCCAGCCACATACACCTGAGCTGGTGGGTTCGAATCCAGTCCAGGCCCGCCAAACAACAATGCCTGCTGCAACCAAAAAATAGCCGGGCATTGTGGCAAGTGCCTGTGATCCCAGCTACTTGGGAGGCAGAGGCAGGAGAATCTCTTGAGCCCAGGAGTTGGAGGTTGCTGTGAGCTGTGATGCCACCGCACTCTACCCAAGGCAACAGCTTGAGACTCTGTCTCAAAAAAAAAGTTTAGTTTTTTTTGTTGTTGTCGTTTGTTTGTTTTTTAGAGAGGCAGTGCTTTTTTCATAGCATGGAAACTAAAGTATGAGCTCCAAAGAGGCCTAATGCATGATTTTTCTAATGAACATTAGTTTGTATACATAATTGTGATATCAATTAATACAATAGTTTATTTTAATTTTCCTTCAATTAAAAAAATACTCTAGGCATATTCAGTTGTGTTCTTATTTAATAGATCAGACTGGAGAATACACAGTAGTGGGGTCTTGCCTTCCCATGCCCTTTAGGGTTTTGTTTTTCTGTCTCTTAGACTCACACTCTTTTAAATGTTACCTTTGGGAAAAGTTGGTCTCTTCTGTACTTAGTAAGCTTGGCTTTTTCTATGAAGGGCCTATCTGGTTTTTTCCTTTTAAAACTCTAAAGGAGGATAAAGTATGCATTTTGCTGATGGAAACCTGGGTTTTATTCTTGATGCCTGATGGCATGATTTCTGATCCTCGAAGTGATCTTTTTCTTCTTGTAACAAAACATGACTCTTTCAATATATTTTCTTTCTGAAAGTCAAAGGGTAACAGCAGTCCCTGGAGGAAAGCACAGATTCTGGCTGACTGGGGAATGATGTTGAAGCCAGATCTAGTGACAGTACTCAACCCTCCCTGGGGGGAATCTTGTAAGAGAAGACAAGAGAACTGGCTCATTAGGAGTGGCCAATCATAATTTGTAGAAATCCTTGAAAATTTTAAATCTTAAAAATAAATTAGCTGTTTAAAATTTAAAGAAGATTGTTACTATATAGAGAAGTTACTTTTTCTATCCAGAAAGTGAAGTTAACAACTAAGTAGAGGTAACAACTAATTTCACAGGGTTTTGTATATATAGAGTACCTAATACAACTTGGCACAACAACTGTCAATGAGATAAAGTATATAAAGTGTGCAGAAAAGAGACCTAAATATAAAAAATTAACTATTAAGAGAAGAAGAATAGTGCCCACAAACTAGTAAGAAAGTCTTTATACTCAGAGTAAATATTAAAAGTACATTTGACTGATAATATTATTAATAATACTAACCTAGTGAGTTAGTGAGTACTTACTGTGTTCCAGGTACTCTGTTAGTTTTATGTACATTGAATCTCACTGAATCTTCAGAGAAATCATACAAGTAGGGCCAGGCATAGTGCCTCCCACCTGTAATCCTAGCACTCTGGGAGGCTGCGGTGGGTGGATTGCTTGAACTCAGGAGTTTAAAACCAGCCTGAGCAAAGAGCAAGAAAAATAGCCAAGGGTGGTGCCTTGGCTCAGTGAGTAGGGCGCTGGCCCCATATACCGAGGGTGGCGAGTCCGAACCCAGCCCTGGCCAAACTGCAACAACAACAAAAAGAAAAATAGCCAGTCGTTGTTGTGGGTGCCTATAGTCCCAGCTACTTGGAAAGCTGTGGCAAAAAGATCACTTGAGCCCAAAGAGTTTGAGATGGCTGTAAGCTATGATTTCACAGCACTTTACTGAGTGCATCAAACTGAGACTCTGTCTCAAAAGATAAAATCAGGGGGCGGCTCCTGTGGCTCAGCGAGTAGGGCGTCGGCCCCATATACCGAAGGTGGCGGGTTCAAGCCCGGCCTCGGCCGAACTGCAAAACAAAAAAATAGCTGGGCACTGTGGCGGGCGCCTGTAGTCCCAGCTACTAGGGAGGCTGAGGCAAGAGAATCGCTTAAGCCCAGGAGCTGGAGGTTGCTGTG
>CAUYON010091833.1:0-15690 GCA_963573935.1 Arctocebus calabarensis
TCCCAGCTACTCGGAAGGCTGAGGCGAGAGAATCGCTTAAGCCCAAGAGCTGGAGGTTGCTGTGAGCAGTGTGACGCCACGGCACTCTACCCAGGGCGATAAAGTGAGACTCTGTCTCTACAAAAAAAAAAAAAAAAAAAATCTCATGTGAAAGCCCACATGTGTATAAGAGATGAAGAGTAAGCTACTGTGGTTGGTGTAAAGGGTCCTGATACTTCTTCAGGTTAAAAATATTGGAGGCTTTGGCTCAGCGCCTGTAACATAGTGGTTATGGCGCCAGCCACATACATCGAGGCTGGCGGGTTCAAACCCAACTCAGGCCAGCTAAACAACAATGATAACTACAACCAAAAATTAGCTGAGCATTGTGGTGGGTGCCTGTAGTCTCAGTAACTTGGGAGGCTGAGGCAAGAGAATTGCTTAAGCCCAAGAGTTGGAGGTTGCTGTGAGCCATGACGCATTAGTACTTTACTGAAGGTGACATAGTGAGACTCTGTCTCAGAAAAAAAAAAAAATTAGAGGCTTTATAATGATAATATTTAATTCCAAGAGAATTTTATTGTATATTCTTTGTATTTAAAAACTATATTTTGTTAATGAACATATTTTAAAATGTTAATTTCTATTAATATTTTATTTATTTATTTATTGATAATACAGAGTCTTATTTGGTCGCCCTGAGTAGAGTGCTTGTGGCATCATAGCTCACAGCAAACCTCAAACTCTTGGGTTCAAGAGATTCTCTTGCCCCAGCCCCTCAAGTAGCTAGGACTATAGGCATCTGCCACAACGCCTGGCTGGTTTTTCTATTTTTAGTAGAGATGGGTATCACTCCTCTAGTTCATGCTGTTCTCTAACACCAGAGCTCAAGCAATCCACCTGCCTTGGCTTCTCAGAGAGCTAAGAGTGTGAGCCTCCACCACATTTGGCCTTCTATTAGTACTTTAGATGTTAAAATTGTTGATACAGTTTTGAATCAGAGAGGTAGAAAGTCTTTATTTTTAGCATTTTGAAATTATTTTCTCTGACCAAAAATCTTTTAATATGTTTTTATGCCATAAATTCAAGCATTTTCTGTGTTCTTTTTTAAAAATGATACATTTTAAAGTTATATGAAACTCATTTTCACATACGTGTATTAAGATTTTACCGAGAGCATTTAAAAAATGATTTTTTGTGTGTGAGAGAGAAATCATTGTAACATATTTCAAAAATTAAAGGCATAGGGCGGCGCCTGTAGCTCATCAAGTAGGGAACTGGCCCCATATACCAAAGGTGGTGGGTTCAAACCCAGCCTTGGCCAAACTGCAAAACAGAGAAATAGCCTGGTGTCGTGGCGGGCGCCTGTAGTCCCAGCTACTAGAGAGGCTGAGGCAAGAGAACCACCTAAGCCCAGGGATTGGAGGTTGCTGTGAGCTGTGTGATGCCACGGCAGTCTACTGAGGGCGATAAAGTGAGACTCTGTACAAAAAAAAAAAAAAAAAAATTAGAGGCGTAGAATCTTTTATTTGTGTGAGGCTGATAAAAATTAAGTAGCCTGCTCCAGGCCTTACAGATAATTAATGGCAAATTTGAAACTAAAATTCAGATTTTTCTGTTTCTAAAATGATGGTTTTTCTTAGGTCTGATAAAAGTATACAAGTATGCTAATTATTATAGAAAATTTGTGGATCCATTTGTTAAAATGTTTTATTATAAATGTCTTATCAAAACTATTCTTTGTATTATATTTTTCAGAATATTATGTTACTATTTCGATTTTTCATTTTCATTTTTTTCTAGTGCTGAAAATATTTAACTCTCAACAAATGAATTCCACACTTGAACTCTGCTGCATTCCTGTGCCACCTCCTCCTTTAGAAAACTGATCTTAAAACAGGTAAAATTAAAACTTTAACTTTTTAAAGGATAAAGAATACATTTTCTATATAGTTAGACGTGTTAGCATTTTGTGTAACTGTGGTAGGTAGCTTCTATTAAGCAATTTTACCTTAAATAATCATCTTTTTTGGGGGGATATAGAGTCTCACTCTGTCATGCTGGGTAAAGTGTGGTGGTGTCACAGCAACCTCAAATTCTTGGGCTCAAGCCATCCTCTTGCCTTCCTTTTTCTATTTTTGGTAGAGTTGGGGTCTTGCTCTTACTCTTAGATTAAGCAATCCACCTGCCTCGGCCTCTGAGCGCTGGGATTACAGGCTTGAGCCACTCTGCCCAACCTCATAAATGAACTTTTTTTTTTTAGAGACAGATTCTCACTTTGTTGCCCTTGGTATTGTGCTGTGGCATCACAGCTCATAGCAACCTCCAGCTCTTGGGCTTAGGCGATTCTCTTGCTTCATCTTCCTGAGTAGCTGGGAATACAGGTACCCGCCACAACGCCCCACTATTTTTTTTGTTGCGGTTTGATCAGGACTGGATTTGAACCAACCTACCTCTGTATATGGGGCCAGCACCCTACTCACGGAGCCACAGATGCTGCTCCATAAATGAACTTTTTTAATCAAAAGACTTCTGAGACCAAAAATAGTTGACAAATGCTGCTCTAAACCACTAAATTCTATTGCCTATTAAGTCGAGTAAATTATACAGAAGGCATCTGGTATAGTGTTTATGCTTGTTAGGCTCTACAATAACTTATTTCCTCCCTTTTAAGACCCTGTTTTCTCCACATTTTAACACTTTCAAAATCAGAATGTGTCTTGTCAGAAGAAACTCATCATTAGCTTCCAGGCAAGTAAATTGTGAAGTAGCTGTACTCATCTACTTGCTATTTCTAGAATTTAGCTTTGTATATTCTTTTATTAACTTACCATTTCAATTGACCTTAGTAGCACCGCATTGAGGTTGAAATTTTAAGTGAAATGTGTTCCTAATTGCTGCTTTAAATGTCCTCAGGGACTGGGTGTGGTGGCTCACACTTGTAACTTTAGCCTTCTGGGACAATGAGGCGTGAGGATTCCTTGAAGTCAGGAATTTGATACCAGACTGAGCAAGGGATGCTAGCTTAAGCAAAATTGAAATAGAAAAAATTAGCTAGGCATGCTAGCGTGTGCCTGTAGTTCCAGCTACTCAGGAGGCTGAGGCAGCATGATTTCTTAAGTCCAGGAGTTTGGGGTTGCAGTGAGCTGTGATGACACAACTGTGTTCTTTTTGGGGTGATAGCATGTCTACAATATATCACTGTGTAATGTAGCCTTTGAGAATGAACAGTTGTTTTAGTAGAAGATTTCCTGGATATGCCAGTTAATTAAAAGACAGCAAAATTGCCAACTCTATCAGTCTCTGTTTTCAAACCTGGGCAAGGTTGGTATTACTGATTTATGCGCCTGGGAGAATATCTATCAAAAATTTCTAAGAATTTTTCTATCTTCCTATGGGTGAGTTCTGGAGAAGCTATTTAACTTCCATCTATATTTAGTTTTCCAAATAAAATTATTGACCATAACCATGCAGAAAACACAGTCAAAAATTTTAGGTTTTGTTAGGACCTAAAATAAAGTTGTGTGTGCTAACAAGTTATGTTGATTAGCACAAGCAGCCAAATGAGCAGATGTTTGTGGGCCTGCTATGTGCCCAGCACTCAGGATATAATGCCTATCTCTGTGAAGTACAGAGTCTAATGGGAAAGACAGACAATATAAGTAAACAAATAGCCGGGTGTTGTGGCGGGTGCCTGTAGTCCCAGCTACTCGGGAGGCTGAGGCAAGAGAATTACCTAAGCCCAGGAGTTGGAGGTTGCTGTGAGCTGTGTGATGCCCCAGTACTCCACCAAGGGCGATAAAGTGAGACTCTGTCTCTACAAAAAAAAAAAAAAAAAGTAAATAAGATAATTATAGTTTGTGTTAAATGCTACAAAGGAAATGGGAAGAGGGATAAGGTTTGGAGGGAGGAAGAAATAGGAGGAACACACACCAAAACATAAACACACATGGAAAACATAATGGAAAAGAATCCCAATAACAAATTCAGCAAAAAATACCAAGATATTTAGGAATTAATTAGAAATTGTTTTGACCTATATGAGGAAAACACAAAATTTATACTAAGATACATGAAAGAGGATTTTTAATAAAGAACAGTATTATGCTTCTGTACTGAAAAACTCAGTATTGTGAAGATGTAATGTAGAATTAACTTATACATTTAATTCTTCTAAGAATGGGGTATGGGAGAGAAATTCATAAAAAGTGTAATCATGAATGAAGCAAGCAATAATGATGAAATATACTTTTAGAACAAAAGAATTAGAATATGATTTGTATTATTATATATTAAAGTAATTGAAAGATTGTAGTCTTGGTGCAAAATCAGTGGGGAAAGTAAAACAGGAATAGTTACAAATATAATATACGATATGTGAGACTTTAGTAGCATTTCCAGTCTCTGAAAAAAAAAGCGACAAGCAATGTCTTAGAACAACTGAGAGAAAAAAATTGTCAGATGTTAATATCGTATCACATTCTAAAATAAATTCCAGAGTAATGTTTTAGTAATAGGTACTCACTAGAATGTTGTGATTCTGATTTTTATTATATTAGCTTTAAAAGTCTTATGTACCAGGTTGTGGACTGCTACCAATCTGTGGCCTGTTAGAAAATAGGCCACACAGCAAGTAGTGAACAGCAGGCTAGAAAAGCCTCATTTGTATTTTCAGTTGAAGTTTCATCTGTGTTTATAGCCTCTCCCTATGCTTGCTTCACTGCCTGAGATCCTGCCACTTGTCACATCTATAGAGGCATTAGATTCTCAGAAGAGCACAAACCTTACTGAAAACTGCCAGTACACAGAGCAGGGAGTAGCTCATGCCTTTAATTCTAGCACTCTGGGAGGCTGAGGTGGGTGGATTGCTTGAGCTCATAGAGTTTGAGACCAACCTGAGCTAGAGTAAGACCCCATCTCTAGAAATAGCTGAATGTTGTGGCAGGTGCTTATAGTCCCATATACTTGGGAGGGGCTGAGGCAAGACAATCACTTGAGCCCAAGAGTTTGATGTTCCTGTGAGTTATGATGGCTTGGCACTCAACTCCAGGGTGAGACTCTGTCTAAAAAAAAAAAAAAGAAAAGAAAAAGGAAACTGCAAATGCAAGGGATCTAAGTTGTATATTCCTCATGAGAATCTAATGTCTGATGATTTGACGTAGAGCTGAGGTGGTGATGTAGCTGGGGAGCAGCTGCAAATACAGATTATCATTAGAGAGGTTTGCACAGAGACCATAATAAATCAATAATAAGTCAATTGCATGCAGACTCATATCAAAACTATTTATGGGACAGCACCTGTGGTTCATCGAGCAGGGTGCCGGCCCCATATACTGAAGATGGCAGGTTCAAACCCGGCCTAACTGCAAAACAGAAAAATAGCCAGGCATTGTGGCAGGTCCCTGTAGTCCCAGCTACTGGGGAGGCTGAGGCAAGAGACTCAAGACTCTATTAATGAATGGCAAGTGACAATTAACGTGCATCTGTTTTTTGTTTGTTTGTTGTTTTTTTTTGAGACAGAGCCTCAAGCTGTCACCCTGGATAGAGTGCTGTTGCATCACAGCTCACAGCAACCTCCAATTCCTGGGCTCAAGCGAGTCTCCTGCCTCCGCCTCCCCAGTAGCTGGGACTACAGGCGCCCACCATAACGCCTGGCCATTTTTTGGTTGCAGCCATCATTGTCGTTTGGCGGGCCCGGGCTGGATTCGAACCCGCTAGCTCAAGTGTACATGGCTGGCGCCTTAGCCCGTTGAGCCACAGGCGCCGAGCCTAACGTGCATCTGTTTTATGACAAGTTATATAGATATTTCATTATATACTACAGTGTAATAATAATAGAAATAAAGTTCACGATAAGCGTAATGCACTTGGATCATCCCAAAACCATCTCTCCTGCCTGCCTGGTCTGTGGAAAAATTGTCTTCCATGAAACTGGTCCCTGGTGCCAGACAGTATATTAATAAATGCAGGAAAATTGAAGGTTTCATATTTAGATTAGGTTTCTACGCTGAGGTAGTAACTTTATATACATATAGAGAGAGGGAAAATTTATTCTGTACATGTAAGAGTCATATGCTCTTTAAAAATCTTTGAAGAGTTAGAGTTTAGAGACTTCTATTTATATTTGGATGTACTAGCAATAACATTTATATCCTGCAATCTTACACTTTTAAATTCAATTTTTAGAATTTATATTACAGAAGAAACTTAAATGTACAAATATGCATATAAGCATTTTCATTGTAACATTTTTTTGTAGCATAAGAAAGTTGAAAACAATCTGTGTGCCTATCAGTAAGTTATTGGACAGATAAGAGTTTTTATTAAAAACTTTGTTAAAGGGCAGCACCTATTGCTCAGTGGGTAGGGTGTCGGCCCCATATACCGAGGGTGGTGGGTTCAAACTTTGCCCTGGCCTAACTGCAACAAAAAATAGCCAGGTGTTGTGGCAGGCACCTGTGGTCCCAGCTGCTCAGAAGGCTAATTTTCAATTCTCTTACCTCAGCATCTCAAGCAGCTGGGACTACAGGCACCTGCCACAATGCCTGGCTATTTTTTGGTTGTAGTTGTCATTGTTGTTTGGCAGACCTGGGCTGGATTTGAACCCACTAGCTCCAGTGTATGTGGCTGGTGCCCTAGCCACTGAGCTATAGGCACCGAACCAAGGCATATATTATATATAAAAAGAATTTTTAAAATGAGAAATGAATAAGACTAGATTTTATTTTTTTATTTTATATGTATAAAATCATGGAACAAAAAGTTAAGATACTGCAGGATTTAAAAAAATTTTCCAGTAAAAATAAATATCAATAATTTAATATTCAGTAATAGAAATATGGATATTGTTTCAAGTTCTGATTTTATTTAGGAAAAATTTGTCAGTTTTCTACCACTACACTAGAATTTTTAGACTTCTTATACCACCAGACCACTCCTGCCTTTCCATCTTCAACTCTTATCCCTTGCCCTTGGTGCTCCAAGCCACTTGGATCTTCCTTCAGATTCTATAATTTCCTGGGTTTTTTTTCTTGCCACATGATCTTTATGTATACTGTTTCCTCTTCCTAGAATGTTCTTTTTCTATTCTTATTTCAATGCTGCCTCAGAGAAGCTTCTTTGGATTTCTTAGTCAACATTTGGGTCCTTTGTTTTAGGCTTTTGTGCATCTTTCCTTCTAATTGTGCATCTCTTGGCAAAAATGTGTTTGGTCTTCTCCACTAGATAAGTGCTTCATTAGAGTAGGTCTACATCTGGATTTGTTTACCAGCTTATTTTTAGCTTCTAGAATGATGACTGGCTTATACTTGGTGCTTAAGAAGTATTGCTGGAATAAATCAGTGAATTTCTTAATCCCTTTTTTGCTTTTTGGGCAGTTGCCTCCTTAGGTGCTGAGAAATTTCCAAGGCCAACTACCTTAGGACTAAAGGGGAAGTATAGTTTACATCCTACAGTACAGCTTATTTTTTCTCTTTGGACCTTTTTTATTTTAGAAAATGTATAGATCTATCTTTTTGAAAGGCTTTATTTTGTATAGTGCATATACGTTTTATGATCAGTTTGTTGAATGTATGACCCTTGCTTGCTTATGTAGTTTTGTCATGTATTATCTGTCACATTGGTTTGTTCTGTGATGTGTAACTTTGGCAACAGCTGCAGGGATAGACTGCATTTGTCTTGGATAATGTGCAGGGTGATTTCTCTCAAGCCACTTGCCTTTGCCACTTTGAAGTATAATTGATGGGGAAAATATGAAAGCATTAGGATAATAGATTTCAAATATGTCATTTTTTCACTCCAAACTAAAAGCAAGTCTCCTTATCTAAAATATTTACTTGGCTTGGCACCTGTGGCTCAGCAGCTAGGATGCCGGCCACATACACCAGAGCTGGCGGGTTCAAATTCAGCCCAGGCCTGCCAAACAACAATGACAACTACAACCAAAAAATAGCTGGTTGTGGCAGGTGCCTATAGTCCCAGCTACTTTGGAGGCTGAGGCAAGAGAACCGCTTAAACTCAAGAGTTTGAGGTTGCTGTGAGCTGTGACGCCACAGTACTCTACCCAGGGCGACATAGTGAGATTTTGTTCCAAATAAAAACAAAACAAAACAAAAAAACCTCCACAAGAATATTTACTAGATGAGTTTCTCCTGTAGTGAAAGGCATTCATCATTTACTTTTGGCAGTTTTTGCAAGTAATACTTCCTCAGGTTCACTACTTTTTCTCTTTACAGATAAAAGAGAAATAGAAGGTGAAAGAAGATGCTGGGATCTGAACGTGGTGTTGTAGAAGAATGGTTATCAGAATTCAAGGTAAATTGGATTGGATTTAAGAATGTATTACATGATTTTTTTTTGAGACAGAGTTTTACTCTATTGCCCAAGCTAGACTTCTATGGTGTCAGTTTAGCTTTCAGCAACCTCACACTTCTGAGTTCAAGTGATCCCATTGCCTACTAAAGCTGCCCACAATAATATCCAGTAATATCCACCTAATTTTTTCTATTTTTATTAGAGACTGGGTCTCACTGTTGCTCAGGCTGGTCTCGCCCTCCTGAAGTCAAGGGATCCTCCTGCGTTAGCCTCTCACAGTGCTAGAATTACAGGCATGAGTCACCGTGCTTGGCCTTATTATATGATTCTTTGTCAGTAATTAAAACAGTGAATATTCATTCTATGGAGAAAGGTATACAAATATGATGTGAAATAGAAATAATGTACTTTATCACTGTGGTATTTTTTAAAAGCACTAATGTGAATAAAAGCCCAGAAGGTAATATTTAAAAATGAAGATAGTTGTTAGGAGTGAGGAGGGGATATTTAAATTTTTAAATATATTCAATAAAAGAGGGACGTCTCTGAGATTTTATAAAGCATAAAAACAGGATTTATGCTTATCTTGTAATTAAAAATCAAATAGTTTTTTTTTATCTTTTTATTTATTTATTTTTTTGCAATTTTTGGCCAGGGCTGGGTTTGAACCTGTCACCTCCGCTATATGGGGCCAGCGCCCTACTCCTTTGAGCCACAGGTGCCACCCTTTTTTTTTTTTTTTTTTTTTTTTTTTGAGATAGTCTCACTTCATTGCCCTGGGTAGAGTGCTGTGGCATCATATCTCACAGCAATCTTCAACTCTTGAGCTTGTCTAAGACTCTTGCCTCCAAGTCCTGAGTAGCTGGGACTATAGGCACACCTACCAATATGCCAGGCTTGTTTTTTTTTTTTTTCTATTTTTGTTAGGGACAGGATCTCTCCCTTGTTCAGGCTGGTCTTTGAATTCCTGAGCTCAAGAGATCCACCCCACCATGGCCTCCCAGAGTGCTAGGATTATAGCTATGAGCGGTTGGTACCTGGCCTTACTTTTCTTACTTGACTCTATTATAAATCTTTTTGAGAGGTACTCATGGTAAATAAAGTTCCTGACTTCCCAAATAATAAGTTCACTTTTGTTGTCCTTCGGTGGTTTCTTTTAGGCATTACCTGACACTCAGATCACCAATTATGCAGCAACTTTACACCGGAAAAAAACACTTGTACCAGCCCTCTATAAAGTCATTCAAGATTCGGATAATGAGGTAGGAAAGCTTGTAAGAAAAATAATTTCTATGTAGTAAAAAATATGTGTATTAAAACATATAAATGTGAATTTTCAAGTTTTCTTTTTTGTGGGTCTGAAAGTTTTCTTTCTGCTCTTTTTCATTCTGATAGTTGCTCTGGCTTTCCCCGTTCTCTTTCTTTCCATATTTTAAAATGTTTTGGTCAGTATTTTTCCTGTTGAAGACAGTAAATTTTGATTCTTGATTTGAGTGACCATCATATCAATATTTATTTAATTTGAAACTTTTCTGTTTCCTCTTCTGGAATGTTTCCTGCTCTGGAAGCCATATTTTATGGGTATACTGATTCAGCTTTATTTTAAGTATTACTTACAGTTATTTTATTGATAATATATAACTATATATAATCACTCTAATCAGTGAAATCAAACTTAGGGCGTGAAATGATAGTGCTAATAAATTTAGCCTGAAAATGATCAAATGAAGCACTTTTTAATCTTAAAAGTCAATATCAATAAACTTAGAATAAGAGTTTTCTATTATTCAGCCTTGTGATAGAAGTGCAGCCATTGAATATGTTAACGTATGCAAAATACACACATTATCTTTCCATTAACACAATAGTATGACACAGTTTTATCACCACTGGATTTCATGTATGCTTTAAAATGAAAATGAAAGGAACACACGGGAAAGTAGCTTCTTATCTTCCCAGATACAGCCTCCAAGAGTGCCACTGCTGTGTACTGGAGTGAGTTTGAAGAAGTTCAGGTAATCATCTCCTAACCAGCAGCTTAACTTAAAGTGCATCTTCATTTTTGTCCTGTCACTAAAAGCTTGCTTATTGACCTCTTTCTTTTCTGTCTCCTAATTTTGGATTGGCTCTCAGTTAGACTTGCATCTGTTGCTATTTGTAGCAGCAATTGCAGGATCCATTTGCTTATTTTTCTCTTGCGGTGTATTTCTGAACGTTTTATAACTTTAGGTATGGGTAATATACGTACATATCCTTCTTGTTCAGAAGTTTTCAGAATTTTCTATTTGAATAATGAATGTATTTATTTCCTACCCCTTGTTTTGTGCTCTTAACATTTAAGCTTTGCTTATTAAAATTTGTCTTATGCTTTCTCTTTAGATTGTAAGCTCTTCATGGGCAGTGGTCTGATATTCTGTATTATTATTTCCCTACAATCTAGTATTTTATGTGCATTATGAGTAATAAATATTGATTGGGAGAACAGCACAGTACAAAATGAGATTCTAAGATGATATTATTTTTATTAGGGCTCCCAATATATAAACAACATCCTTTTCCTTTTTAAAAAATACTTCGGATGCTATGACATGAAGAAAAGTTATTCTCATTGCTTTACATTTTCATATGTCATATACTAATGGGTGGGACCTTGGGATCATGGATAGTATCGGAAAAATTACACCTCGAGGGATCTGAGCTCAAATCTAGCATTCATTATAATCAACCAGTTGCTAACAAGGTCAGGGTTTCTATTTTGTTTCCTGTCAGGTCTTAAATTTCTAACCATGTGTTCAGCCTCTAGAAAAACAAAATGATAAATTCTATAGAATTTCAAAATTCTGGACTTTGATCATAGAAGGAGGGCCTTTTTGTCCTGATTTTGTTATATTCTGAAACATAATCAAATTTACTATTGAGTTAACAAATTATGTTAGAAAATTGTCATATGCCATATTTAATATAAAATGGAACTTAACTATAATCTCACAGTTTTGCTTTCAAGACCATAAAAGTTCCTCAGAATGTATTTCGTAGAGGTTTAAGAATACATTTCATGATAGCTCATGTTATAGACAGCTTCAGTTTTAAACTCCAGACTAACATACTGCTTTATTTTTTCTTGTACCTACTTACTATTGCTAGGCACTCTATTAGTTCTTCTACTTTAAGTAGACCTCCAGTCCATTAACACTATCACTTTTTCATGATTTAAAAGCCTTTTTCTTCCCCTCAATGTCTCATTTCTCTGTTTTCGTAGCTAAATTTTTATGGTCAGTCAAAACAGCTATTTCCTTGCAACATTCTTAGCACCTTTGCCTCTCATTTTCTTAATTCATATTTATTGGGCAAAGTTTTAATACTGGATAAAAGCCAGCCATGCATTTACTTTCTGCCTGTACCTGAGCACCTGAACGTGCAGAGAGAAAACACAACTTTGTTGACTTTCTCCGTTTTAAATTCAGGACTACAAATCTCCAGTGGGCACAGAAAATGTAGCCTTGCTTTGCTTCTTTGGTACACTGTTCATTTTACAACTTCTCTTATACTCTTACGCTCCTTCCTCTTAAATTTTCAGTTGTTTTCTATGTCATTAAAAAAAAGGAGAAGAATTTTCCTATTTAAATTTACCACCCTACCAGCATCACTGCCCATACTCTCTTACCTTTTCTGGTATTCAGTGGGTGAAGTCTTCCAGGTTGTATCAAAGGCCTTCTTTGCTACAGGCCTGGATCTCATCTCTAGTCACTTAAAGGACTCCACTTCTGTAATTATCCCTTCTTCCCTCTACCATAGATTTTTTTTTTTCCTTTCCCTACTGAATGGAATGTGGTAAATACATACTTCACTTTTTTTTTTTTAAGATCACTTTCTTTGACCTTGCCTCCTATTTTATCTACCCCATTTCTTTGTCCCTGTTCACAGATGAATTTTCATAAGTTGTAGTTTATTTATAATGTCTGTCTACTGGTTTTCATTTTTTCCTCACATTCTTTCTTTAACCCTTTCCAGTAGGTTTCGCTCTTCATTCTGCCACCCAAAATGCTCTCAGTATGTTCTTCAGATACCACATCTCTTCCTAATTATAATGTCAAAACAGTATTTGCTAAATTTAGGAAAGGTGTCAATTATTCTTAGAATGTTTCTTAAGCCAAGGATAATAATTTTTAATATCTTTTGATATGAGTGATAGTGCAATTTAAGGGAAGTTAGTCATTTATTGAGAATTTGAGAACATGATGTCATGAAATTTATGCTTAGAATTAAAAGTTTTAACAGATAGTATTGGTAAGTTTTTAATAGTCTTGTTTTATAGCGGTATCTGACTAAAAGTTATTTACTAGATTGCCAACATCCACCCTTTTCCATTTAAAAAAACATGGTAATAATTTTGGTAACTCTGTATTTCTTCACTGTGCTTAATTAAAATATAGTGGCTTATATGCCAATATAGGCATGTATAACCACTCAAAAGTTAAGGTTTTGTTTTTTTTTTTTTTTTTGAGACAGAGCCTCAAGCTGTCGCCCTGGGTAGAGTGTTGTGGCATCACAGCTCACAGCAACCTCCAATTCCTGGGCTCAAGCGAGTCTCCTGCCTCCGCCTCCCAAGTAGCTGGGACTGCAGGCGCCCGTCACAATGCCCGGCCATTTTTGTTTTTTTTTTGGTTGCAGCCGTCATTGTTGTTTGGCGGGCCCAGGCTGGATTCGAACCCACAGCTTAGGTGTACGTGTCTGGTGACTTAGCCCGCCGAGCCAAAAGTTAAGGTTTTTGTAACAGAAATTCATCATAATTGTCCCAAGGCCCATAAAATATAGAGAAGGCAATCTTTAGAGAGTGTTTTACTGAAGAAGAGACTGACTTTGCAACATAAATATATAATTTTATTTTATTTATTTAGTTTTTTTGAGACAGAGTCTCACCCTGTCATCCTGGGTAGAGTGCTTTGGCATCATAGTTCACAACAACCTCAAACTCTTGGGCTTGAGCTTCCCGTGTAGCTGGGACCATAGGCACCAGCCACTATGCCCGACTAGTTTTCCTCTTTGTAGTAGAGCTTAGATCTCGCTCTTGCTCAGGCTGGTTTTGAACCGTTGAGCTCAAGCAGTCCAAATGTCTCAGCTTCCCAGAGTGCCTAGAATTACAGGTATGAGCTATCACACCAGGCCATATTTTTAATAAATTTATGAGAGCAACAATCTTTACTTTCCCAAAAGAGCTGAACGTTGTTATCAGTATTTAAGAAAGATACCAACAATTGAGTATTTTCAAAGGTTTATTACTTGTTCATTGTTGGCACTACATGAAATATACTGTTATAGTTAAACAACCCACACTTTCATTGTCCTGTAGGAAATCTGAGTGGAAACATTAACTTAATATAGGAAGACCTGAATTTAGTATCTTCTTCACGACTCAATTGTCTGACTCAGTGTTAGTAGAGAGTTTAGACTTTAGTGTTAGTAGAGAGTTGAAGATTTAAAAAATTATTCTGTGAGAGTGATTCCACATAAAGGGCTTAGTATTTTCTAGAGTAGGGTGTGTTTGTGTAAATTTTTTAAGCTTTAGGGTTCTTCAGTAGCTAAGCTTAAGCTAACTGTATGATTGGCATAGATTTATTGACTTTTGATTTTACAGTTATGATAGTGACTTTTTTCTAGAATGTTAGATTACTACAAACATACATAATTATATTCAGATTTTCAAAAGTATATGCATTATTTTAATCATTCAGGATAGAGGTAAGCATATGAAATTTCTGATTAAAAATTATTACTAATTTTTAAAAACTTAGTTTTAAACTTTAATTTAAAAATTATAGTTTCTTATCAATGTTTTATATAAACTTTAAAGTTATAGCCAGTTTTGCGCAGTGGATAGTTTTCTAGCAAAACCGTTCTAAATTGGGAATATATGTTTAGAGAAAAGTGGAGAATTTTTTTTTAACTGCTCATTTTCTTTAGTTTCCGAGGTCATTAAATTCCTCATAAGTCAGATTATGTAATGTCATATGAAAAATTAGCCAATTAAATATTTAAAAAGCTATTTCTATATATTTTACTCCTTTTCAAAATCTTTCAAGTAAATATAATTAGAGAAATTTAAGTCAGTTTTATAACGTAAAAATAATCAGTTTTTTCTTATGTATATTTAAAATATTGGCTAGAATTTTAGATACCCAAATAAGTGTTGCAAAATCCCTTTTTATACTGAGTAGTATGTAATTTGTTTAAATTATAGTCTCAGTTGAGATTTAAAGTTTGTTTCCAAGAAGATTATTTAAAATTATTTTATTCCAAAAGAATCTTTTAAAAATGGAAAGTAGTAAGAGTTGGTAAGAACAGAAAGAGAAAAATCACCAAATATAAATAGTAAATTGGCTGAAGGATTAATTATGTAATAAATTTAGTAGTATAATATATTAAAAGGTATGTTTATATTGGCATAAAATATTAATACTTGTAGTTAGTGGATTTGTTAATTTGTGTACTCTTTACATAAGTAGAGAGAAAAAATTTCACTGAAAATATCGAGAAATTAATAGCAAGAATTTATTTTAAAAAATATTATACAGGCATATATATACCTTTTAGAAAATAAGAGTTACAGAGTGGGGAGTGGTAGCATGCTTCTGTAATCCCAGCTAATTAGGAAACTGAGGCAGGAAGATCATATGAGCCCAGGAGTTCAAGGCTACAGTGAGCTGTGATTGTGCCACTGTACTCCAGCCTGGACAACAGAGAAAGATCCCATCTCCTTAAAAAAATAAAGTTATAGCTGAAAGAATGGCGATAACTAATGCACTTTATTTGCCTTTTAGCTCCTGGAACCTGTCTGCCACCAGCTGTTTGAGCTCTATCGTAGCTCTGAAGTTCGACTTAAGAGATTCACACTGCAGTTCTTGCCAGAATTGATGTGGGTTTATTTACGGCTTACAGTTAGTCGAGACAGACAGAGTAATGGTTGCATTGAAGCACTTCTATTAGGAATTTATAATTTGGTAAGTTGAAAATGAAAGTTTGGGAAACTTGTAAGTATTTTTTAAAGTCCTCTGAAATAATACTTAAGGAATGTTTATAGAGAAATAAATGTCTACTGAATATTTATTTGAATTACTTAAGTATAGGGGTAAGTATTGATACGCATTTTATAAAGTAGGTGAGACTAATTGATAACATCATTAATATTTTATGACTTATTCAGATTATTTGACCAATATTTGTGAATGCTTTCTGTATAGCATTGAACTGGGCACTGAAAATACAAAACACTAGACATGGTATTACTTAAAGGGAACTTCTTTTTTTTTTTTTTTTTTTTTTTTTTTTTAGCTTTTTGCCGGGGTTGGGTTTTAACCCCCAACCTCGGCCCGTTGGGGCCGGCGCCCAACACAAGGGTTC
>CAUYON010091837.1:0-17136 GCA_963573935.1 Arctocebus calabarensis
GTCCCAGCTACTAGGGAGGCTGAGGCAAGAGAATCGCTTAAGCCCAAGAGCTGGAGGTTGCTGTGAGCAGTGTGACGCCACGGCACTCTACCCAGGGCGATAAAGTGAGACTCTATCTCTACAAAAAAAAAAAAAAAAAAATTACAACATACCATAATAGCAGGCAAAGACCATATTATGAAATAAAGCAAAAAAGGAGTCCCATAGATGCACAACTACTACTACCATTCCCTCCAGGTACTTCTTACTCTTTCCTACAGGTGCTTATGGATAACATACAACACTGACACAAACAGGTATGCACACAATCACAGCTTCTTCACCAGTTAAAAGAGTTGACTACTACAAAATGGCCTCAGAGTAAACATTAAAGCAACCAGACAGACAGCAGTTGAAGTTAAAAGTCTCTACTGGAGTCCCCTTGGCATGATACCTGTGTTAAACTTAAGATCATTAAATGGCCCAGGCCATTCAGGACCACCATCAGTAGTTAGCACTTAATCAGACTACACGAGATTTCAGAAGTTGGGAGGGTTTTCTCAAACCAAGCCTATGATAGAGCCACTTAGTAATCAAAAGAAGATAAGCAGCCTTGTAGCGATCATAACTTTATACCCAGGAAAACAATCCGAACTCACTTTGCCCTTGTGCTTACAAGATGCCTCTCTGCATCAGTACTATTCACTGCAAGAGGCATCTTGATCAGAGAAGATTCTGGTAAACTAAGTAGAATTCTAAAAAAAAGACAAGGCAACATCCTTAAAGTTGTAAATAAATAAATAAATAAATATCCTGAATCAAGTCACTTGTTTGAATCCTTTTCCCAATTGTCATCACTCAGTTGAGAAAAATCATATGTCAGATGGCATTTCAGTCTGTAGTGGAGTAAGAGACTAAACCATACAGCCTGGGTGTGCAGCAGGCTGTCCCACCTAGAGTTATGTAGGTACACTTGGTATGTAATAGGCTATACTACTTTGCTTTGTGTAAATATGATGTTTGACAAAGTCTCCTAATGATACATTTCTCTGAATGAATACTTAAAAAAGAAAAACCAGCTGCAGTGGTGGTCATCTTTGCTCCAAGCAGCAACCCTAAGCATTCAGGGGAGTCGTGAGTGTATCTTTACAAGCAGAAGTATTTATTTCATCTCCAAACCTCTCTTCCCACTACTTATATGGTACTCTTCAAAAATCATTTCCCTTTCTGAACCTATATTTCTGAATTTAGGCCAAAAAGACCAAGATTAAAGGTTATCATCTGACAAGGGACTTTAGCAAGTACATTATCTTCTTAAACACATAAAAGGGAAAAGATAATCACATCCAGGTGATTCCTCTGAGAAAAAGCACAAGGCAGGTATGGGAAAATGAACACATCATCATGCAATGACAGTCCACGAACCATAAAAATACGTGCCAAATCGGTCAACAGTATTTACTTCATGTCCACTGTACACACATCTCTAAGCTCGGCAAAGCATGGATGAATAAGAATAAAGACTAGCTTACTTAGCAAGCAAATATTTCATCACAGAGTACACTGATTTAAAAAAAAAATCAGTGTATATATACAAAAAGAAGTAAACATAAGCAGAGATCTTTCAGATGGTCTTTAAGTCTACCAAAATGGACAAAAATAGGAAAGAACAGGAGCCTAAATATATTTAGTACACCTTAAATATCTATTAACCATAAATATAGATCTTCCCTAAATCAGTGTTAATTGCAAAGAGAATATTCATGATCACTTTGCTAAATAAACAGATGTTTGACTAAACTTACAACTTAATCACCATCATGAAAGATATATTAAAATCTACTATCATTAAAAATCACCACATACAAAGTTAATTTAAATGAGAGTTTTATAGCAACTCTAGGTTATTCCTTGAAACTAGCATCATTATACATTTGAAAAATATTTGTGGCTATGTACAATTCCACATGCCAGGTGCAAGACCTATGAGGTGAAAGGGGACCCCAACAACAGGTAGGAATTCTACCACTAAACTACTCAAAAGTACAATATGCTGAAGTTGTGAAATAATCCAAGAATGATAGGCATATATGAAAAAAAATGCTTTTTTTTTGAGACAGAGTCTCATTCTGTCACCCTGGGTAGAAGGCAGTGGCGTCATCATAGCTCACTGCAGCCTCAAATTCCTGGGGCTCAAGTGAGATCATTCCTCCTCCTGCCACGATGACTGGCTAAGTTTTCTATTTTCAGAGACAGGGGTTCACTCTTACTCAGGCTGGTCTTGAACTCCTAAAGCTCAAGCAATCCTCCTGCTTCAGCCTCCTAGTACTAGGACTACAGGCATAAGCCATACACAAGGTCTAAAAATACCAATAATACTAATAATAATCTTAAATAAATAATCTTAAAAATAATAGAAATAAAAATAACCTCCTTTCTTCCAAAAGCCAGAAACTATAAATTATGAACTTTCTCCTAAGGAACAAAGTGATTGTCTCAAGCTCTCCATCAACACTAGCACCTTCAGACTTAACAAAACCAGTCTCTTTACAACACAGCTCTTAAAAAAAAAAACTTTCAGAAGGGACAGGTTATAAAGATGACAGTGAGAACACAGGAAGCAACAGAAGGAGAGAGAGGGTAGTGACCTTTAAATGTAGTGCTACCAAAAGGCCGGGGGCTATTTTGTTAGAAAGTGAAAGCATCACCTTCCTCCCTGACATCAGAGCAGTGACAGTAAATGCTTGCTGACATTCAGCAAAATGACAAGGGCTGCCTGAGGAATGGCCTTCACATGTCTAGGTAAGAAGCAAAGTTTTAAGGGAAAACACGTTGCACACCAAGGTTCCTACAGACTACAAAGGAATTCCTTCAAATTTAAAACACTCATAAATAATGACCAATATCCTTGTAAGTTCACGGGGTTTACACCAGTTTAATGGTTTAGTTCTATTCCTAGGGTCAAGCTCATCAGCAACCTCCACTGAAAAGTTAAGTTTGTTTAGATATTAGGTTAGCTCCTATAATACTGGGGATGACAAAAGGGTTTAAAAGGAGAAAACAGAGGTAAAAATTCCTAAAGCAAAAATGAAATTGGGGTGAGGTGAGGATAACACGTTACTCCACAACCCTGCCCAGTGCTAAGGCTCTAAAAGCCCTATACTTGTGGTCTAGGTTGCACCTCACAAGGGATACAATCAAGAACAGCACCAGAATCCAAGTGGTAAAGTACAAGTCAGAAGTGATTTCTCTCTCCCTTTTAGTCCCCACACCATGTTGCCTTGATTACCATGTGTTTGAGTTATTCCTAGTCCCAGACAGCAATGGCTTCATCTTGCATACCTTTCTACCCCTCTTCAGCAACACAATACAGTGTTCAAAGTAGGGACAAAGAAACCATCTGATGAACCAAACGGTTAGAAAGTAACTAGATGCTTAAAACATTCCTATGGTGCATTCTTTGTGGATTATTTTCACAAAAGAAAAGTTGCACAGTGCTTGCCACAATCCTTTCACCATCATGCCCAATACATTCTGTCCTATTAGTATGACTGATAGGCATTGAAAATAAGTTCTTCTTACTCTACATGGTTCTTTTTTTTTTTTTTTTTTTTGTGACAGAACCTCAAACTGTCGCCCTGGGTAGAGTACCATGGCATCATAGCTCACAGCAACCTCCAACTCCTGGGCTTAAGTGATTCTCTTGCCTCCACCCAAGTAGCTGGGACTGCAGGCGCCCGCCACAATGCCTGGCTATATTTTGGTTGTAGTTGTCATTGTTGTTTGGCAAGTCCCGGCTGGATTCGAACCCACCAGCTCTGGTGTATGTGGCTGGCGCCTTAGCCGCTTGAGCTACCGGCACTGAGCCTCTACATGTTTTTTAAAAAGAAAAAGCATTGTAGGAAAAACAAAGATGAGTAGTGGATCTGGAATGATAACTCTTTAAAGTTCTCCAACAGAGAGGTTTATCGCCTTTTCAGAACATGAAGTGCTCATGAGCTACTAACCCTACTAACTCTGAGGGAGAGTGACAATTGCAGAAGCTCAAAGCTGCTGAAAATGACATTAATTATGCCCTTTTGTGACACCACAATGGAGAATGAGAAATACCCTTTAATTTGATGCAATTTCTACATCAGCCAAAGAAACATTCTGATGGCACATGTCCTCTCTACTCATTGGCTATGCCTTGAATCAGTCTAGCATTCAATCCCACTTTTACATACCAATCCTAACATTAAAGCATCCTTCAAAGACTACCCACACCTAACTCCAGCTGCCCATCAAGTAGATCTCTTCAGCAAAGACTAGAAAGAACATCCTTCTCACCTTCTTGCAAGACTTACCTTCTGGCTAAGAAAAACGAGGTTTGTTAAATCTTACCCCTCAGATTACCTGCAAGGCACCCTGGGACCCGATTCAACTCCACAGGGAGTTAACCAGTTTGATGAAAAGATTTCTGATTGTATATGAAACCAACACACTGTACCCCATGATTGCATTAATAAACACAACTATGATTTAATTAAAAAAAGAAAGAATTAGAATCACTTGTGGCATAGCAATGCCTTAGCACCACTCCCAGAAATGTGGTTTAATTATTCTTTATTATTTTTTTCTGTAGTTTTGGCCGCAGCTGGGTTCAAACCCGCCACCCCTGGTACATGGAGCCGGTGCCCTACTCCTTGAGCCACAGGCGTCGCCCCGGTTTAATTACTCTTATTGAGGCCTGAGCATTGGTAGATTTGTTTTTAAAGTTGTCTGCAGGTGATTTTAGGGTAATGACATAAACATTTTTTAGTAAAGAACATTAACACAAATATAAAATACATGTAAACAGACAAAAGACAAAGGGAAAGGGGATAGTTCAAGGATCCATCTTATAAAAGATACAAGCAAAAAAAAAAAAGAAAGAAAGAAAGAAAAGTAACCCAATACATTGTTTAAAAGTCATTTTAGTTTTTCTTTCTTGAGAGATTAATTACATATAGGATAAATCAAGCCAGGAATGAAACACTCACCTAAGTATACTGACTATGTTATAGGTATACTTATGGAAGAACAAAAGCATCCCAGATAATTTCCTAAGTCAGGCCACATTATGACTTTTAAGATGACTATTGGCTGAAATCATAGGACAGGAAAGGGAAGTCAGACAATATAACTATGTCAATGATTTTCTCTACTTCTAGAAGAGACAGATAAATAATAATGCTTTAAGGCAAGAGCTTTCCACTCATCATTCGAGAAATGCGTGGTGATGACCCCTTTATTATGGAACAAGTAAAAATTCACCAAAGTATAAAAGAATATGATTATTTTATACAAGTCTTAAGGTAGGCTAAACAACATCTGCATCTACAAGATTTTATTTGGGTTAGATGCCATCACTTTCAAACCTAAGATACCCCCAGCCCCCTCCCTCCAGAGCTCTTCTACCACAGCCACAAAGGATACACAAAAAAAGTAGTTCTCAACCCTAGCTGTACATCAGAAGCATCTGAGGGGCTTAAGGGAAGAAGGTAGAGAGAGTGCCCCCCTCCTCTATCCCCAGAATTCTGATTCAGCAGACCTGGGGCAAGTACGCTGATGAAGAGCTCCCTGGTTTATTTCTAATGTGCAGCTAAGGATCCAGAACCCCTGCATTAAAAGCTCTGATGCCTAACATTTTCCTCTGCATTACTCTGCTGATTGAGCCATGTTGCTACAGCGTCAGACCCAAAGTAGGCAATAATCACTTCTGTTCCTTTATACACAGAAGAGTTACTGTGATTCTTTGGAGCTCTAATTTAGTGGAGACACTGATGAGTTCATGGCTTTGTTTCTCATTAGTCTTTTATCGTGTTCCAAGTTGTATGAGCTTTTCAGTCCATGATACCAAATTAACACACAAAATACTCAAACTCTCAAACTACTTGCTAAGGAAAATTACTTAAAGAGAAAACTTTACCCATTCAATAGCTGATTGATGAATAAAAAAAAAAAAGATACTGACCTCCCCACACATACACAGCTAGGGACACATTTGTTTGTGTCCATTACAAACAAATGCAGCCAGTTGTTTAAACTGTGAGCAGGTCAGATTACAGAACCTCATTTTGCCCTGACCTTAAAACAACACCTGAGATCCGTCCTTGCAGGCAATGAGAATTTAATCATAAAGTATAACCTGAGATAGACTTAGCAAGGGAAACTCTGCCAGGAAGATGTGTAACTGCTTCATGCTGCAAAAAGAGAAGGGAGTGAAGGAAACAAGCATTATGCAAAGAGAGTCTCTCCACAAGAGACTGTGTGACGAATCTTTTACCACCATGACATTAAGACTTGGGCAAAAGATCTGCTATCTATTTCCAGAGCAACGGACCTGGTCTATTTCCAGACCAACCTCATCAGCAACCACATGGTCCAGACAGAGGCAGGTACCTGAGAGTGTCTGGAGTACCTTGGCCTGCCTATTAACCATCATGGCTGTCCCTGGGAATTAGGGGCTCAGGATGCTGAGTCTTAATCCACTGATTTGCCATATGCCCTAATGTAAGCTATACTGTCCCTTTGTGGGGGCATTCTGGGTGGATTAATTTCTACCCACTCAGGGGACAGGATAGAAGCTTATAAAAGCTGGTGATGCCGAGTGGTCCCCACAGGATGCAGGCCAGGAGAGGGCAGATTATCACCAAAGAAAGCATCATGGTTGTCTGGGCCTCAGGAAAGTACCCAACACTAGAGAGAAGCAAGTTATTACAAAAGACAATAAAATAAATAAATCAGCCTTCTGAGGCCACATAAATATTTCACTAATCAGTAAAAGGACACTAAAGGGAATATAGAAAGAACATCTAAATTTAATGAGATTTAGGTAAAATATTATACTTTCCAAAAGTTACTCAAGTGTAACGAAGAGCATATAAGCTAAAATTACCTTTTCAAATGACCAAGATATGAATGAATTTCTTCTTCAGGACCACAGGGAATGACCCACACAAATGACGCAATATCACTGAACCATCACCAGCCCTGAACCCTTTCTCCGCCTTCCTGAAATTGCAAACACAGTTCACTATATACTCACTGCCCTGCTTCATCAGAAATGAACCAGAGGGAGCCAATGTAGCTTCAAGCTACACACCTGTGCACAAATTAAAATACCTCCACTCACATTTCCTGTGTACAAACAAAACTAATCCTGCAAGTATCCTTCCAAAGTCCTCTACTGGCTCTTACAGACAGCTCTCCAGAGCCAGCAAGAAGGTAACAAAGAGAAAGTAAGCAAATGAAGGCAAGAAAGTGAGAAGAAGGGAGTGGAAGACCATCTCTTGGGTCTTACAAGGTAATTCCCTATAGCAGTGGTTCTCAACCTTCCTGAAGCCTCCTAATGCTGCAACCCATTCATACAGTTCCTCATGTTGTGGTGACCCCCAACCATAAAATTATTTTCGTTGCTACTTCATAACTGTAATTTTGCTACTGTTATGAATTGGAATGTAAATATATGATATGCAGGATATATTTTCATTGTTACAAAGGGGTCACGACCCACAGGTTGAGAACTGCTGCCCTATAGTGAATAGCAACTGGTAACTCAGCTCTTATCCCTCCTCTGGTGTCCCTGGTACCCTGCAGCATGTTTATCTGAAGAGATGATCCTCTCTGAGGCAAAGGGAGAAAGGGAGGAAAAAGACTCAAGTAAAAAAGCAGCAAATAGATGCAACTTTCATTTGGGGCCCTCTTCCTTCCAGGTGTTCTACTTCTCCCAGATAAAGCAGTGATCCTTAAAGAAACTGCTTCCAGCAAGGTCAGAGTAGACTGTCAGTGGCTTAGAGAGAGAGGAAGGAGTAATCAATGTTCTAGTCCTTAGGATTAGAGCGAAGAGTCTGGCCTAGAAAAAGAACACACAAAAAAATAATCAGAGAAAAAAATGCAAATCTGAGTATGTGAACATTACAGATCTGAGAGGGCCTTCTAATTATGCCACACCGATGTTAACCATATAGAGTTATAGTAACTTCTAGGTTGGATTATTGTATTAAGCCAATAAAGAGTGAGAAACTCAACTGCTAAGTGACACAGAAAACAGACAACCAGGTCTGCATTTGTCAATGGCTGCCTTCTTGCTTTAAGATACATATGAGATGCTAGGTTCTACAAGTTGAATATCCCTAATCCGAAAATAAAATGCTCCAAAATCTAAAATCAGTCTTTTTTTTTTTTTTTTGGTAAAGACAGAGTCTCACTTTGTCACCCTTGGTAGAGGGCTGTGCAATCACAGCTCACAGCAACCTCCAGCTTCTGGGCTTAGGTGATTCTCTTGCCTCCGCCTCCCAAGTAGCTAGGACTACAGGGGCCCGCCACAACACCCGGCTGTTTTTTGATGCAGTTTGGCCGGGGCCAGGTTTGAACCTGCCACCCTCGGTATATGGGGCCGGCGCCCTACTCGCTGAGCCACAGGCACCGCCCTTTAAGTGTCAACATGATCCTCAAAGGAAATGTTCACTGGAGCATTTCAGATTTTCTGATTGGGATGCAAACATTGCAAAATTAAAAAAAAAAAAAAAAAAAAGAATCTGAAATCTGAAATACTTCTGGTTCTAACAACTTCCAATAAGAAATACTGAACCTATAGCACACTCAACATTTTCGGCCTGTACATACTATACCACTTCCTGAGATTAAATAAGACTATGTTGAAAGTATCTGATTTCACGCACAGTAGACAGAATGGCTCGGAGAACCCTCATTTGTCTCATTTCCTTCCAACCCTAAACTGACAGCATCTTCCTCCTCAAGGTAGGGATGTGGTATATCCCTTTACACTAGCATTAATGACTTTAATTATCTACTGGTCACTCATGCTGTTATATTTTAATTAAATATAATTGCTTTATATATCCTTGGTTGGGACAGACTGTTATTACCACAACAGGGTACAATTTAATAGTCAACTATATAACTGAACAAACACATATAAGTGCACTGTGGAAATATGTGACAAAATAGCACTTGGACCAAAACAAGTAAATAATGCAGGCTGCATGTATGATGCTACCATGAAGCTTTGGGTCCCCATTACAGTGTCTCGCCATCTCCCAGCCAGAAAAGAGTTGTGATCTCCAGGAGAAGATTTACCCATCTGCTTTATCCTTTATTTCAAAATCTACAAGTTGAGCTATTGAGGAGAAAGGGGGAGCCATTCTGGCAACAAAATATAAAAGGCCTGGAACATAACCTGCTTCTAAATAAAAATAGATAAGGAATTAGGTGATTAGAGAGTATACTGACAGCGTGACTAAATATCAGCCCCTTTTGGGTCATGTATCTATGGTAAGAATTTCATATACTGCACTTAGCACAACATATCTAAGAGTTACCTCCGATCTGAATGGACTTTTAAAGTTTCCTACTTCATGCCAAATCTTCATTTCAAGAATGAAGATATAGTCAAAAAAATTGGAAATAATTTATATATACAAAGACAGTTGGAAACTGGTTAAGTTATAAGTCCATGTTAACAACTGCATAACCAGCAACACAATGACAGCCACACTAGAAAAAAAAAAGTTTCCCCTTGGGGCCATAGTGTGTTATTAGGTCAAGACAGGTCAAGAGATATGTGAGTTACATATACTTCATGAGGCATTGGGCTCATAACTAGCATAAGTTAAATAAAACTCACATAGTAGTTAATGTGTTGAAAATTATGCTTTAGAAAATTATTTTAAGGCCAGGGGAAATGCTTCATTACAAAACATTAATAGAGAAACTGGTGAAAAGGCCATGAAATAATCAACAGTTGTGATTTTGCCTTTGGGTGATAGGATTTAAGTAATTCATATTTTCTTCTTTATCTTTTCCTAAATTTATAAAATCAATATGTCATATTTATAATTAGGGGAAGTTTTCTGGGTAGAGAAACATAAGCCATCTATCTAACAGCATTAATATATGAAAATATTGAATGAAAATTGATAAGGAACTCTCCAGAAGTGGGTGCTCACAGGGTTCAAAAACTTGTACAACAAGTTTAATGAAAATATTTCAAATTGTATATAAAACTAGCACATTGTAACCCATGATTGCATTAATGTACATAGCTATGATTTAATTAAAAAAAAAAAAACCTGTACAATAGAGACTAGTACTCAGACGTTACGAGGGAAAGTTTAATCCTTTCATAGGGTCAGCTAACTATTCTAACAGTGACATGATTGCCAGGAATACTTCATACAGAAGACAAGACTATTAAAAAGGTCTCACAGTCACTCACTTTTCTATAGTTAACATCCATTAGAAATATAAATTAGAATTTCTCTTGAAATAAATTAAGTTGCCTCCAAAAACAATTGCAGAAAATATTTTAATTTATAAAAATATGTTGCAATAAGGAAACATGTTACAGTAACAAATACAATCAGCTATAGCTTCTGCTAGATAGCAGAAATCCTGAAAAAAACAGGAGCCAGAGACTTCCGTACAACACTGCAGGAGAAGGTCACCAACCCACCCAACTGAGTCCAGGTGGTACATGTGGTTAGAATCCGGGTTCCTCCTCTTAACACAGGAGGAAACTTGAGCAAGTTATCAAATCTACCAAAAGCCTCTGCTTCTTCAACTTTCTAACAGCAATGATTGTGGAGATTAAACAAAATAGAGTACATATCCAACCCCTCACACTCTGCCTGGACCATACAGTTACTTAGGGGGACCTGAGCCTTTCTCAGTGTTCAGCAACTTCTTTACTCAAATTCTGTAACTAATCAAAAAACTTCCTCAATAAGAAAGAGAATGCCCTGTCTCATCAAAACATCCTGGTTTGTTGGCAGCTGGAATTCACATCATGAATTAATAAACCCACAAACTAGCTTTTAAATCACATCTTTGTGTATTTATTTAGCATAAATCAGATAATAAGTCTAATAGATAGCATTTCCCAGCCTGTGAAGCTCAGAGCTGAGTCCTGAAAAGAACTGAGCAGACAATTGAAGTCCTTTAAAAAAGAAGAAGCTTTCCTCCTCATTAGTCTTAATACAGAGTCATCCCTTAACATTAAGCCTGGACAATGTACTTAAGGGTGCCAGTCACTATTGACAAGGTGCTTAAGGATTTTGCTGTGCTATATCTTGAACTGTTATCAGGTTCCTAGCTTCTCCACATGTACCATAAAGCACCTGTATTTTCTTCCAACCATTTGAGAGCTGCTTGCACATGCCTGAGGCAAGCACATTCTTTACCTTGTATCCTTTTCTCTGCCTCACTGGGTTCTGCTAATATAATCACACATGAGGTGTGACCCCAGATCTAACAAGGCACCACTTCATAAACCTTTTCTCTTTCTACAGCAAAGTGAAATTCACCGAAAAAGTGTAAATAACAGGCCCCACCTAAACATCAGCTCAAATAGTATGTTTATAAGCCCTAAGAAACTCTACTATTCCCTAGAGAACCCTGTTCTCTGAAGCAAATAAATTTCTTCAGGCAGAAGTCTCATATCTCCTTTCACTAGAATTCTCAGGAGATGTTCTAAGCTAAGAGGGACATGTCTGCTTGGCATTGAGACCTGGCTGGTGGGGGTTGGGGGTGGGGTCTTATACAGGAAATAGCAGAGATACTACTGTGCCTAAGTCTGGCTCAATAAGGAAAAATGGCATTGCCAGAAAGGAAAATTCTGGAGACAGAGCTTTAGTAAGCACTCCACTCTCCTGCTGATAAGAGCAACAATCTAGAATAGTACTTCTCAAGCTGAAGGGAAACAGAAATACCTAGCAATTGTGAAAAACGAACATTCCAATCACAGATTTTAACACAAGTAGCTTATGAACGACATCTTAAGAAAAACTGATCTGGCCTCTCCTCTAGGGGAAGAGCTCAACTGGATTTCATTGAAAGAGCCAGCAAGGCACACACCTATGCCTCCAAGCTAGGGCTTAGAGGAAAGGAGTGGGAAGAGAAACCACAGAGAGAAGGGCAGTGGCGGTCAGCAGCAGACCCCAAATACACACTGCGACTCTGCTATGCAATCAAAATACATGACATCAAAAAAATCCACTTAATCTTTGTCATCAGAGCAGTCTTGTCTAAACCCAGAAGGCTTGGGGCTCATTTGTAGCAAATGAGAAGCAATAAGCTTGGGAAGCCATATTTGTAGCAAATCTAACAGCTAACAATAAAACAATTTGCCCTTATAGAACTCTGCATCAGGGGATACCTTGGAACTGTACATATGAGCATCATTTCCTTGGCAGGGAATCTTGATAAAAGAGAGATGTACCAAGATCAAACAGCAGCCAGAAATAATAATGAATCCCTACTCCTCTGCTTCAGAACCCCAAGTTTCCTCAATGGCACCATGATGCTGAAGAATACCCAAGTGTGTGGATGGAAGAGTCAAAAACTGCTTCCTTAGGTTTTTAAGTGTCCTGTTGCATTGAGACTAGTTATCTCAAATACCATGAGGGGGCTTACATGCCTGAAATAGCCATGGCAGAGGGTTATAATTAGTCAATGTGAACTTGGAGAAATAAGGAATATAAAACCAATCTCTTCGTTCTTCATATTAATTCTGACCAACACCAAGATTGGTGGTCTAGGATAGATGAGGACCAAGCTAGGAGAAGAGAGACAAAGGTAAGAATGGAAATGAAGAGGGAGTAAGAAAGCAAAAACATTATCTTGAAGCGGCAATTATCTAAGGCCTGCTTCCTCCCATAGTCACCAAGGAAGTAAACCTTACAATCTCTTCATAGCTGGAGTTTTAAAACCTTCCACCACTAGTTACAAACACCAAGGTTGAAACCTGACATTCCAAACAAGCTAGAATGAAGAAAACTATGCCACACCATGAGGATGATACACACACTCACTCATTTAAAAGCAACTCTCACTGCAATCAATGAGGTGCCTGCTTCAAATCAACACCTATGAGCTCTACATTTAAAGATTTTCCCAATTAAAATATCAATTTAGGTAACTTCTAGGAATGGAATATTGGCCTTCAACTATAGAAATGTAGTGTTCTAGAACATAAAATTGCACTAAATAAGCAACTTATATGTGGATGCTCAAGAAAACTAGAACAATATAGTTTTGGTTTTGCCCATGCTTTAAGGAAGGAATTCAGGTTGAAGATGCCACTCTCTCTGGCTGAACCCAAAGCAAAATAACTAAAGGGCAAGAGTCAACTGCAACAATGCTAAGCATTCATTTGTAGGCTCATGTAGCATTTAAACATAGCACAGAGGATTTAAGAGCAATCCAAGATGAGGGGGATATAGGGACAGCAAAAAGCTATTTTGTAAGGTCTGCATTAACAAGTAAGGGAATGAACAAATTAATGGCCTCATCATTCAAATACAAGTTTGCAAACTCCCTGTCTACACTCCAGGAGAAAGGGTAGCAGGTAGAAATGGCAGGAATCACAGTGTGGGATGGGGGAGCTTAATTCAAAGAAATCCAGATGAATACTAAAGTAGCAGGAACACATAGCTAAACTACTACCATTCAGACACTGTCAGAAATATCTGCAAACCAAAAACACAAAAGCAAATAAATAAACTTTTGATAACCACAGGTGAGGAAGACAAAGTACTTGGAAAAAATAGGTCAAAGTCTACAAATCCACCAGCTGGGGAGGGGGGCACAAGAGCAAAAAGATAGCATGTTCCCATCTGAGCACATCTGATTATATTCTCAGACAGAGACAAGACAGAGACATTACACCCCATCAGCTTCTGCCCTCACAGTTCACTGCTTGCTAGGTGACATGGGTGAGAGATGAAAGGCTATAGGATTTTATTATACTGAATTGCCCATTTGTCAGGTTCCATCTGCATTATGAGGTATCCTGGGACTACTCTGTATCTTTTAGGACTGAGACATCTCTCCAGCATAGCACCAATGACTATTCTCCACCTACTGTATTTTATGGATGTCTAATAACAAGAAGGGGCCCAAATCTGTTATAAACTGAAGTGCTTTAGCGGTTTCTCAAATGAGCTTCATTTTCCTAAACACTGATACTACTGAGTCCATGCACTTCCAGAAGAACTTTAACTTGGTATGCAAACAGGAATGTCCAGGCTGAGAGTACCAGTCACTTCTCCGAGAGAAAAAGAATGGGAGGAGGTAAGGGAAGACGGGTGAAGCCAAAAAACTTTAAGAAGAGCCGGGCACCACAGAGAAACCTGTGAAGGCAAGACAGAGTCTGGCTCAAATGCCTGGGAAGAACCCTGGATGTCTTCCTGAGGAAAACACTGAGCTGGTGGTTTATTAACTCCAAAAGGAATAGGAAAGGACTCAGACAACTTCTATCCCCTTTCGAAGAAACAAGCAGAATTCTGCTCTGAGTGATATCCATTTTCCTTCTTCTTAAGGTACAAACTTTCCCTAATAATCCGAGATGTCCCAATGGCCAACACCAGTAAATGGAGCTATCTGCCAGTTTCACCATGCAGAATACAGTGCACTCGCTCACACTCCTTCCACAGAGGAAACAAGCTCCAACAAGAATATGGCAGGCAGTACAGACCGAACTCCCACCCTCAGGGACCAGGCCTCAGCCCAAAGCCTGAGGGAACCAGGAGGCTTGGAAGGACAGCCCTGGGCATGCAGCCCAGCAGCAGCCCCTCTGCAGAGTTCCACCTACAGCTTCTGCATGCCAGTCTTTCTAAAACAAGCCCCTCCAGCTGGAGAAGCAGATGCTAAAGGCAGCTAAATATGAGTAAGAATGTGGCTTTCTCCTAAGTGCAGCCCACCTTACAAAAGACAAGACCAAGTGAAGAAAGCCCAGCCTTCCTGGTAACTATGAAGAAAATGTCCTAGGAATGGTGGAGTGGTAGAAATAGAAAACAAGCATTAGTATATTCTGCATGTCTCCCATGCCCAATCATAAATAATGAGCAAAACGGCCAATGAGAATGCAATGAGACATTATATAACACTTAAGTATCAACTATGTGCTAGGCAGTTAGCTAAATTTTAAGAAATGGAAATCTACTTGACCCAGAAAATCAAACTGAGTAGGGAAGGAAGAAAAAAACACAGGGTAGGGAAAGTGAAGGAAAAAGTATTTTAAAGCAGAAACAAGAAACTATGGGCATCCATCCTGTGAGTTATCCAGAATCAGCAGAACAGCAAAAGCAACCAAATTCTGGGGACCAATATCTGAACACACATAAAGGGGAAATTTCTGCTTAGCCTCACTAATTGCCCAATAAAGTGAAACAAGGATGAAAGAGATTACATCGAGTGGCTTCTAGCAGAAAGATGAAAAGGTAAGGAGCACAAAGTCTCCAGAACGTCTCCACAGCTAAAGTGAATAGAAATCCTACTGTGAAACAGTACTACTCCACAGTGGCCACCAATATATTACTGAACCAGGGAAAGGCATCTACAGTCTAAAACAGACAGATATCATAGTAGATGGTGAGATTAAAGACTATAAAGTGTGAACAACTCATAAACTGACTGCAGATTTTCAAAGGAAGTCTAAAATGAAAAGTGACACCAAAAATATGCCTAAGCAATAGGCCTATCATTTGCTAAGGGGGAAAAAAACCCAAGAATTTGTGTCCTTCAGCTTTCCCTTCTAGTCTCAGTTCTGAAAAGCTTTTACTAAGGAACACTGGCATGAACTGATGCTGCTTCATCCATAATCCATCATCCAGTCTATAGGCCACCGGGTGACCACAACACACATATATACACACACTGGTCAAAACTCGATATTTGGTTCCTAAAATTATCAAATGGCTGGGAGAAACCCTGGATAAAAAACTCTTTCTTTCCCTCTTCCTGAGGAAAACACTGAATTGGTGGTTTACTACACTCTAAAAAGAATAGCAAAGAACTAGGATAACTTTTTTCCCCTCCTTATACAAGAAATAAATAGCCTGGGCGTGGTGGCTCATGCCTGTAACCCTAACACTCTGGGAGGCTGAGGCAGGTGCACTGCTTGAGCTCAGGAGTTCAAGACCAGCCTGAGCAAGTGCAAGCTTCAACTCTAGTGAAAACAGAAAAAACTAGCCGGACACTGTTTGCAGCACCTATAGTCGCAGCTACTCACAAGGCTGAGGCAAGAAGATCACTTGTGCCCAAGATTTTGAGGCTGCTGTGGGCTATGACACCACGGCACTCTACCCAAGGTGGGAAAGTGAGATTCTGTCTCAGGGGGGGGAAAAAGGGGAAATAAAGGAAATAAACACCGTGCACATAAAAATTCCCAGACCAATAGTGCCTATATAGTACATAAGAAACTTAAATGTTTGGTTTTTGAACTAAACAAAATTTTCCAGGTACAAAGCTAATTAGCCCACCACAGAATGAAATCTACAGTCCTGGCCTGCAAAAATGAAAAAAAGGCTGGATGACTGCATTAAACTTGCCTTGAATATAAATATTATGCAAAAATTTTAAAAAGTAATTTATCTAAACACAGTGTAGGTAGCGCTGCAATCAGTACCTCATAAATATAGAGAGAAAGATGAAGGGAAAGCTCTCTAATTGATTTCAAAATTAGTTCCAAGCAAAGAAATAATCTGACAACCAACAATGTCAACAACAGTTTAAAAAAAAAAAAAAAGAATATATAGATAGTCCTCAGTAAAAAGCACAGGTAGGGCGGTGCGTGTGGCTCAATGAGTAGGGCGCCAGCTCCATATGCCGGAGGTTGCAGATTCAAACCTGGCCCTGGCCAAAACCTTAAAAAAAGAAAAAAAAAAGCACAGCTAAAAACTTCAATGAATCAAGATATCTGATCTACTATGAAAGGAAGATATCCAGAAAAGCCTGAATCAGAGTAGAGGTGTTGAAAGAACGTCAATTGGGGACCAATCTTCAAAAGCACTTAAAATCCTAAAATTAACCCCTCTGGTATACTGAACTCAGTCTGCACTATGCTAATGGAATATACATTATGAGGAAAATCACCTTACAGAGAGCAGAAGGGCTAGTCAACCCAATGGCAGCAACTAGATTAAAACTGGAGTGGGGAAGGGCGGCTCCTGTGGCTCAACGAGTAGGGCGCCAGCCCCATATACCGAAGGTGGCGGGTTCAAGCCTGGCCTCGGCCAAACTGCAAAACAAAAAAATAGCCGGGCGCTGTGGCGGGCGCCTGTAGTCCCAGCTACTAGGGAGGCTGAGGCAAGAGAGTCGCTTAAGCCCAAGAGC
>CAUYON010091838.1:0-22955 GCA_963573935.1 Arctocebus calabarensis
TATTAATGTCTTTATATAGTGATCAAGGAAATGCCATGAAGGCTATCTGTAACAGTACGATCAAAATATTTCTGAATGTATATGAATCGTGCCCTGTGATTGCACCAATGTACGTAATTATGATTCAATAAAATTATTAAAGAAAAAAAAAGAATGAAAAAAAAAAGAATGATACCATAGCAATAATAAGTTTAACAACACTCTTAGCAATATTCACCCTTGCTATCAATCCCATTTTCAACAATCTCATTATCAGCGTATTTCTTAGGACAAACACCCTTAGTGACAATTCCCTTCATAACTCTGTGAATGATACCTTGAATAACAAGGCCATTTTAAGTGATAAGCTTTAATATTAATTGACATTAAACACAATTTGCATGGCAACAATGCTGTAACAAAAAAGTTTTTGGTAACAGCACCCTTACAGATAGTGCACTTAGCAACAACTATGTTATATAAGTGTCCTTAGAAACATGTCCTTTAGCCACAACGGTCCTTGGCAATAACATTCCTAGCAACAACTCATGACCCTTAGCTATCATGGGTTACTGTGGCAGCAATGTGCTTAGTCAAAATGACCCTCATCAACAGCCACCTTAGAAACAACACTCAGAGTAACAGCACACTTACCAACAGCAGCTTAGTAATACATCTGCAGCATCAATCTCCTTGAAATTGATGGCTTTAGCAGCAATATTCTTTTTTACAAGGGTCTTAGCAACTCTGCTTTAGTAACAAGCTCCTTGGCAAAATAAGGCTGGCAATGGTCTATTAAAATTCAAACACTCTCAGCCAAGATGGCCTATCGACAATGGCTTTTAGTAAAAACAACCTTAACAACAAGGCCTTACCAGTAACTCCCCTCACAATAATAACATAGACAACAATTTCATAGTAACAGTGCCTTTGGCAATAACTTTCTTAGCAACAATACTCAGAATCAGCACTTTTAGTTTTCTTAACAATATTGGCCTTAGCAACCACACTTAGAAACAGCTATCTCAGCAAACTATAGCATAGTTTAAGCCACAGTGGTGCTGTAGCAACCACACCCTCAGTGACCTAAGTAACAACACCTTTAGTATCAATTTCCATAGAAACAGTGGCCATAAAGCAAAGTCATGAGTAATGCCAAGCTTAGTAAAAACATTTTTAGAGGCAGCACTCTTAGCATCAACACTTTTAAGAACAACCTTATTATAACTGCATTTAATAAAAAGACATTACCAGCCAGACCCTTAGCATTGGTTCTTTATCAGCAGTGTCATTACAAATAGCACTGGAAGCAATATCCCTGTGAAAAACACTGTTATTAGCAATGGCACCCTGATGAACCATGTGTTTTGCAAAACTACTCTTAGCAATTGGCCCTTAGCAGCAATACACTTAGGAATGGCAATTTTTTTTTAACATTCTTAATATCAAGGCCTTTAAGAACAATGACCTTAAAAATGCCCCATAACAATGATTTACTTCAATCTAATATCTTTTTCTTAGCAGCAATACCCTTAACACCAGTGTCCTTAGCCTATGTTATACTGGCCATAGTCATCATGTCCTCAGTAACAACACCTTTAGAAAGATGTCTTATCCAGGAGCAACATTAAATCCACACCTTTACGAATAGCATCCTTAATAAAAGACCATCAGAAACAATGTCTTTAGCCACAACGCCTTTGGAAAAAATGATATTAGTAACTACATTCTTAGCAAAAAAGTCTTTAGGAACAATGCTCTAATTAAAAAAAAAAATGCCTTCAACAATAATTCCCTTAGAAACACTGGTCAGAGCAACAGAGCAACAACACCCTTAGCAAAACATCCTTTGTAAAAAGATCCTTGAATCCATGGACTTAAAGAAAAATGCCATTGCCAAACTTTCTCAACATATATCTTAAACCATTTTCTGTTGTTGTCAAGGAATACTTCAGCCTGTGTAAGTTATGAAGTATGAGAATTAAGTTTGTTTACTTGCTGTTGTGTGCTTATGTGGCAGCACTGTACAAACAACTTGGTAAGGTTTCATAACCTTGATATATCTGTCTCACAATTGTATTCATGTTCATGTGTGACACTGTCTTGCTGAGTGGTGTTCAGTATTGTTATTTCATGTTTTTGTGTGCTTTTTCAGAAATGTTGGAGCTTAAATCAGAGCTACAAACATTAAATGTCTTGTTACACTTGGCAAGGGTGGAAGTGAAATCAAAGACATGTTAGTCCAAGTTTATGGGAAAATTCCATGAAGAAAATGCAGTGTACAAATGGATTAAACATTTTTATGAGAGTAGAGAAAGTGTCACAGATGAAGAGAGGTCTTGGAGGCCAATAACAAGCAGAACTGATGAAAATATTGCAAAAAATTTGTCAAATTGTGTCAAAATTGTTGGCTGACTATGAAATGCATGGAAAGCCAAGTAAACATTAATAAAGAAACAGGAAAATCTTAACTGAAAATCTTGGCATCAGAAATGTGTAGCTCGTGCATCATAACAGTGCACTAGCTTGCACGACACTGTCTGAGGGAGTTTTTGCCAGTACACAAATAACTATATTGGCACACTCTCCCTACTCTCCTTATCAGGCCCACAATGACTTTTTTCTTTACTAAAAGATAAAGAAAATATTGAAAGGAAGACATTTTGATGACATTCAGAACATCAAGGTAATATGGTGACAGCTCTGATGTCTATTCTGAAAAAAGAGTTCAAAAATTGCTTTGAAGAATGGACTAGGCCCTGGCACTGGTGCATAGCTTCCCCAGTGGAGTACATTGAAGGTTACCATAGTGATATTCAGCAATGAGGTATGTAGCACTTTTTCTATGATGAGTTTGTGAACTTAATGGTCAGACCTTGTAGACCATTAAGAAAAACAGGTTTATTTTACTCTCAATTCTGATGGCTGCCAAGTTCAGGATTGGGCATCTGCATCTGAGGAAGACCTCAGAATGCTTCCATGTATGGCAGAATGCAAAGAGGAGTCAGTATGTGCAGAGATCACATGATGACAGAGGAAGTAAGAGAGAGAACAGGGAGGCATGAGGCTGTTTTTAACAACTAGCTCTGGCAGAAACTAACACAGAACTCACTCCCCCTGAGGAAGGGCATTAATCTATTCATGAGAGATGCATGCAATAACCTAAACATCTCCCACTGGCACTACTTCTAACACTGGAGATCAAATATTATCATGAGATTTGAAAGGGGCAAACATCTAAATCACAGCAACACTCTTAGGAACAATATCCTTAGCAATAATATTTAGCAAAAATGCCCTTAACAACAGATTTCTTAAAAACAGAACACTTAGATAATAGCTGTCTTAGCCAAAAATTTATTTTCATAACCCTTTTAACAATGCCTTTAAGAGTGACAACCTTGAAAATGGCTTCTGGCAAAATTTAATATTTTTTGCAGCAGAGTCTTTAACACATTTTGCTTTGCAACATAGAAATAAGTGCACTTAGGAAAAGCATCCCTAGCAAAATTATTCTTTCTAATAACATACCTATTATAAAAATTTTAACAATAATCTTCCCAGAAAAGTATTTGCAAAAACACACTTAACAATAGTTTCCTTTTTGAACAGGTTCATAGCAACAATATCCCTGGTAGCTGAAGCCTTACAAAACTGTGATTTGCAAGAATACTCTTAAAATCAGTGTCCTCAAAAATATCTTTGGTAAGCACTTCCTTAGGACAACATCTCTAGTAACATGCACACACAGGGTGAGTGCAACTTGAGGATGAAGGCAGAGACTAGAGTGATGCATCTGCAAGCCAAGGTATGTGAAAAATTTTCAGCAACCATCAGCATCTAGGAGAGCCATGGAACAGATTCTATCTCAGAGCACTCAGAAAGAACCAGCCCTATCAACACCTTGATTTTGGACTTGTAACCTCCAGAAGGTAAGATACATTCTGTTGTTCTAAGCCACTTGATTTATGGTACTTTGTTACAGTAATGTAGGAAACTAATGCAATGATCTTTAAAAAAAAAAAAAAAGGTAACCACTTCCTTGGCAATGATAAACCTAAAAATAATGCCTTATCAGCAATGGCTTTACCAACAGTGGTGATAGTGTCAGCTTCCTTGGCAGCAGTTGCTATAGCCAACACACTATTAGCAGGAGTGGCTGTAGCAACCACACCCTCGGTAAAAGCATCTCAGTAAAAATTCTTTAGCAAATCCTGCTAAAATACACTAATCAAAAAAGGTAACTTTCTAGAAACTTATTTGGTAACAACAATCTTAGCAACAAATTTCATAGTTTAAGTTTACTTAGCAGTCACCCATTACCCCTAGCAGTCACCTTTAACAATAACTTTTTCTTAGCTCTGTGGCCATAGCAACATTGTCTTAGCACATGAATTCTTAGCAAAAACTTTCTTTGTCCATGGTTAGCAGCAACACCTTTGAAAACAATGTCCTTAATAGAAAGGCCATACAATAATATAATTAACAACAACATGGGAAAATGTGCTTAGCAACAACATTCTTTGCAAGAAGGCTATTAATAGTGATGTGCTTAACAACAGTATCTTTAGCAACAGAGGCCATAGGAATCTCACTTTTTGCAAGAGTGGCTATCGTGATCTAATATGACATAGAAACAATGGCCATATCAACCATGTTCATAGCAACATTACCAGTAGCAAACACTTGTTAGCAACAACATCCTGAAGGAAAACAATCCATGGCAACACTATACACAGCTACAATGTCCTTAGTCACAATTGTCCATAGCCACAATTCCTTTAGCAACAACATCTTTGATAACAAAGCCCTTAACAATATCCTTAGAAACTTTTTCTTTAGCAACATTTGCCTTAGCAATGGTGACCATAGCAACAGTTCCTTAGCAACAGCACCTTAGCAGAACTTCCTTTACAATAACATGCTTAACATCAATGCCTTTAAGTAAAACACTCTTAATAAAAGACCCTAAGGAACAATCACCTTAGCAACAACACACTTAGCAACAGCACTGGTAGCAATGGTTCTCTAAGCAATAGTAGCCCTGTACTTCCAATAGCAAATTTTCCCTTAGCAATAGTGGCCATAGCAACTATACCCTCATATTAAAAAAAGAAAGAAAACAAACAACTCCTCTCACTCCAAAAAACCCAGCACCTTAGCAAAAATTTCATTAAATTTTTAACATGTAACTAGTAACACTAACTTTAATGAAAAAGGAAAGAACTTCTTTATCAATAATATTCTTAGCAATAATGACTTCAGCAACAGCCTTACCCTAGACAATAGTGGCCACAGCAACTGTGAGAGTGACCAATGTAATCATGATGTCAGCAAAAGTTCTTCAGCTACAACCTTAACAAATAAGTCCCTTAGTTAAAACTTCCTTATAAGTTACAATCTTAGCAAAAATTTTCTTAGCAAATTGCTCCTAACAGCAATACCCTAACAAACCTTTCCTTAGCAATAACGGCCATAGCAACTGCACCCTTAGCAATAGTTATGTTAGCAAAACTTTATTTCAGTCATAGTCTTAAGAATAATGTCTTCAAGAACAATGCCCTTAACAAAAGGACCCTGAAAAACAACCTTCTCAGCAACAATGCCCACTATTAGTTCAGTTTTTAAAGGTGTTGGAGTGATATTCTAGTTTGCCCCACACATGTGCCTTCCATATACTAGCTTGAGATGTGGGCGATCGTTTACATGGTTCAGTTCTCAAAGCATTGGCTCTACTTATTAAACTTAGTTTCACACATGCATCACCAAGAAATAAGCATAAGCAAAGAATTCCTTTCTTGGTTTCTCCTCTCTGTGATCCCCCACCCACAATCTTTTCCCAGGGGCACCTTTTCCTGGTGTGCTAGCTAGAAAGCTCTATGTTATACGCTGCTTGCAACTAGGCCAGCCTTGGAGACTTGCACTGAAATAAGTCTGTGGTGCCACCACAATTGCCCTCACAGGTTTTATTAGTTCTTTTGGGGGGAGTTTGACGGCAAGTGTCAAAGAAGACTTCTTCTCACAGGGGCCTCCTTGCTGCCACTCAAGAGTTAAAAAGGCTTTGACACAGCAGCTGCCTCTGTTTCAACAGTGGAGAAGTTTGGGGGCATCATTTCCTTCCTGGCATTTGAGAAGCCAAACTGCATCTGGTCATGGTCTGTCTCCACCATGCTGGAGAGGGGACTTACATATATTGCCTGGTGCTAGGGTATTAAAAGGGTTCTAGTCTTTGAAAGTCAAAAAAATGTTACACTGTAGGGAATTCCTACTCCTGGTACTCTGAACATGGAGTGAGTTTCTGTTGGAGCTTTCTATGCACCTGTTTACAGTTCTGGTTTCAGAGCTGAAGCATGAATACATAAGAAGTAAGGAGAAGGAGGAAGAGGAGAGGAATGAGAAAAGAAGGAAGGAAGGATGGAGGGAAGCAGGGAAAGGGGTAAGGAAGAAGGAAGGTAGAGAGGGAGGAAAGACAGGAGGAAACCAAGCTGAGAAACTTGCTGCTACATCATCCTTCAAGTTCTGAGCGCTACACCCAGTCCACTTACTCAACTTTCAGAGTCCTCTGATAGGAACAGTATGTATTTTGTTCATGATTTTTTGCTTTAATCATTAGGAGATAAGGTGGAATGTATTTACTGTCTCTTAACCAAACTAGAACTCTCCGAGTGGGATATGTGAAACTGTGCGATTTCAAAATGTCCATGTTAAAATTACAGAGCAAGTGATTAATGTGACCAAAACACTTAAGAAATAAGTATCAGGGCAGTAATTCTAATCATACCAACTATCACTTCTTTGCTAATGGTTAATATTTTAATTTCAAAACTACATATATGTGAATATATATGTAAAGAAAGGGAATGTAAAAAAATATTAAGAGAAAAATGCAGTGCTATTTTAATATCAAAGACTTATGTTGTAATTATATTGATAGAGAAAAGACCTCTTTTTTCATTAAAAAGCATTTTAATTTTTAACTTATTTTCTTTCTTTTACTCAGCCATTCAACTAATCAAAAAATGGCGAGCTGCCTTTACTTAGAAGAGGGTATTTTAGGTTTCTTATTGGATTGCTTATCAAACAATTGAGGGCTTCAAATATCAGAAAAGATACTTACATGTCAAAACTGCTTGTGAATGTTCTGTCATGCTAAAGTTACTGTACTATCATATATAAATCAAAATGCCTCTAGTCTATATCGATATCATAGAATATATTTGTCTAAACTTTTACTTTGAGAAAACAAAAAATCAAACATGTTTTTCATCATAGTGTTAACTTTAAAGTGGGTTTATAATCTGTGGTATATCTGTTGGATTTCAAAGCAATTATTTATAACATTTTACAATGTGCCATTTTTGCTAAATCTGTGTAAGCACTAATAACATTGCTAGGATACTTGCCTTTTGCACGGCACTGAAAAAATCTGATTATTATGTAAGGAAAGAATGAACCAACACGTTTAACTAGTCTATTCCCCATTTCTTGGTGAGTGAATGGAGGAAGAATGAGGCCTGGATTGATGTCTCTGCAATTGCTTAGAAAATATGGACACCCTAGAAAATTACTCTTTTTTGACGATCCTACCAGGTTCTTAAATATCTGAATCCTTTTACTGAGCAGTAATTTGGGTCAGAAAAAGTGAGCCATTCCTGGTAATGCTCAGATACCAAAAAGCTTTGGGGAGAAACATACGGTTTTAAGTCCTAGAGGGAAAACCCATATCCAGGGGTGATCCCCAATGGGAGAATATTCCCTAAGCATTGTTGCAGAAATCAGTGACCACCAGGCTTCCTTATTTCTAAACATAAGGTATAAATCATTGCATTAAACAAACAAAATGGACCCAACTTAGAGGAAGATAGAGATGAAAAGTCTGAGACTCAATTCCAAAGCATTCGTGCCCTGGGTGCAGCTGTCTGTAAGACCCATCCTTGGGCAATTTTGTTATATGAGTTAAAGTGGGTTGGAATTGTGTGTTTGTCATTTAGAGCCACAAAAGTCCAGGCTATGTTCACGGAATGTATCTATTCTCTGAATTTTCATTTTTTGTTGTTTAATTTTTTAGTAATAGAAATTTCATCTTCAAGAAGAAGAAATAAATGTTAAACTCTGATGAGCTTTTTTCTCCTGAAAACTATTCCTAAACTTAAAGATATGAAAAAAATGGAACAGAATAAGTACATTAGCTTTATAGCTAGTCTAGTCTACATACCTTCTTTTTTAGCATTAGACTACTAAACATAGTCTCCAGGATGAAAAAACGTATTTGTGGTTTTGTCAGTTTAATGAATTATTAATATCAGTGATGGCCTTTATGTTCTAATAATTTTCTCTAAATAAGTTGGCCAAATCTTCTGCTAATTACTACCATATGTCCTTGTTTCATATGTTTACTTCATAATTCCATGTCTAATTTTATCCTTCCTGCTTTATCCATGAATAGGTAACACTTTACATACAAAATCTGGCTTTTGTCTGACATCTCAGAATAATGCTATGGAAAACACAGGTCACATAGCTAAAATGATATATATATATGATATATATATATATCATTTATAATGCTAAAATGATTATAAGAACAATTTCTTTATCCCATAGTCATCTTTATGAGTACAAAATTCTAATCTCTGTTTTATATCTATTTTAACAACGCTTTTGGTTTAACATTTTTATTTCATTATTAGCTCTTAAATTAAAAACTTAACAATGTGCTCAATAATTGTTGTGAAATATTCCATAGAGTACTACTATTAAAATAATACTTATTTAAATTGTATTTTACCACTTCATTTCACAGTGCAGTACAAATATTCTTATTGCTTTTAAAATGGATGTACTTTGATCAGTTCAAAGGTTATAACTATGAAATTAAGTCCCTGTCTATGTATGCATCTTTTAGTGAATGCAGGTTGAGAATTTAGTACTGAATTTTAAATGATTTAGTTTTATCTAGGTTTTAAAATTTTATTTTTCTTAAGTCTCAAAGGTCTGAAACCTTCAAGACAGGAAGTTGACAGGGATTCCCAAGTTAAAAAGAACAAAAAAAGTAAATAAGGAAATATTAAATGTAGTTCTTAACTTTGAGGAAGTCAGTAAGGTAAGAATATTGATGTGAGGGCTGATAATGAATGTAAGAGAGGTCAGCATAAGTCAAAGGCCTGTGTGACGTGCTGTATTTACCAGCCTCTTAGGGATAGTTTAATACAAGTTTTGGTAAACAGACTGGTTTATCTTTTCAGATTCTGAAGATACGAATAACAAGCTTTATCATTTATTATAGTCAACTAAAAGTTGGTCTAAGAGAAAAATTTCTCTAATTAGTTTAATCTTTCTATAACTCCCCTCCAAAAGCAAGTTTAATTAGGTAATTGTGGTAGTTTTATTTTCTCTTTTTGGTATGTGTGTCCTTCCTATAATAAAGTCTGAGAACCAACTCCACTTTCGTGGCCCTGCCCACCATGTTTGTATTATGTCCAGCACCTGAACTGACTAGATTAAATTATGGGAACAACTGATCCAAACTGGCCCACCCACATTTCCTCTCTAAAATTTGGGAATTGAAATTGAGAGATACTGCTCTGTCCTTACAAGATATGTTTACTTAGAGTATTTAAATTTGGGATCTCTGGTGTTTCCATGTTCAATCAAAAGCTTAGAAATTTAGGTATATGAAGTCTATTGAAAAAGAAAAGGTGAAACAATATGGAGCGAGAAGTCAGGAAAAGAGATTAGAGGGCCTGGGGAGATATTTATTTATATTTGCTGGGTGTGTGCCTTGAGCTCTTTCCAAGCCTTGGTCCTAGCTCTTCTTGAAGCTGCCAATACTTCCTATCATTGGAATAAAGTCTCCCATTTAGAGTTGCTGAAGCACCAAATAAAGGATTAAGCTAATAACATAAACAGAAAATTCTTTGAAATAGAAAATAAATTTACTGGTATTTCATAGTTCATTTAAACCCATTTTCCTCTGTCCTGTCTATATGGATTACTTAAATAGTCTCTTAATAATTTCTTACCTAATAATAAAGAGTCACTAGGTATTTAAAAGTTGAGCATGTCCTATTGTTTATTAAATAATGTGTTTAAAAGGACCGAAAGCTAAATCTTAAAAGAATATCAAAGCAATATCTGACAAGATTGCAGAATCTCTTTGCTGAAGGGCACATAGATCTCTCCATGAGGTCCCTCTGAGTGCTCATCCATCATTATGGTGTGAGACCTGATGCAGAGCCTAAATAAGAAAAGATGTCAACTCAGAGTCAACTGGAGGAGACAGATAGTTAGCGAAGAAATAGAGTGTAGAATGTGCTGTAATGGAAGCAGGTAGGAAATCATGGCACACAGAACATGAGGTATATAGCTTTGTTTTGGAGATTGAATTACAGCAGTCATGAAGACTTCAATGGGGAGGCATTTTTTATTGGATCTGTCAAGGATGGACACGTATAAAATGTATTTCCAAATATGACCTGGAGTAAATGAACATAAGAGACTTGATCAGTTGGGGACATTCTATACTGAGGGAAAGTCATGGGCAAAGGCAGGAAGGTGGAAGTAGTATGAGGTGGGAGCACTGTAAAGTCATTGTGACTCAGTGTCTGCAGGGTGGCAGAGGATGTCATGGAGATGGAACTGGCATAGAGGCAGGAATTGAGGGGAAAAGGACCCTCTGAACCTCTTACAGGGTTTAGACTTTTCTTGCAGATAATAGAATAATCATTGTCTGAACATACTCTCAGACCACTTTTAGAGAAAAAGGATATAGAGTAGTAGGAACTCTCTCATTGCTGGGGGAAATGCAAAAATGGTACAGCCACTTGGAAGACCATTTGGCAGTTACTTACCCAACTAGACTTCGTCCTATCATATGATCCTGTCACAAAAAGGCATGTAGGAAACTTAAATGCATATTTCTAAATAAAAGAATCCTGACTAAATACATTATGATTTTCCAAATATTTAACCTTCTGGAAAAAAAGAAAAAGTATGAAGATAGTAAAAAGATCATTGGTGACAAGTTGCTTGTGGGGAGGTATGGAGGAATCAGGTGGAAGTTGTGAGAGTTGGAGGGTAGTGAAGCTATTCTGTATGACAGCAGAGGATAGGAGATAGTATGCCTGCGTCAAAATCAGTACATTACCAAGCGTGAACCCTAATGTAGACTACAGGCTTTAGTTAGTACTATATCAAAATTGGTTTATTAATAATAACAATATAACATGTTTATGTAAAAAAAATATTTTTTTGAGTGAGAGTCTCACTGTGTTTCCCTGGGTAGAATATTGTGGCCTCATAGCTCACTGAAACCTCCAACTCTTGGACTTGAGCAATCCTGTTGTCCCAGTCCCCCAGTAACTGGGACTACAGGCATGTATCATTATGCCTGGCTAGTTTTTCTATTTTTCGTAGAGACAGGGTCTACTCTTGTTCAGGCTGGTCTTGACCTCCTGAGCTCAAGCAATCTATCCAAGCAATCTATCCACCTTGGTCTCCCAGAGTGCTAGGATCACAGGTGTGAGCCCCATACCCAGCCTATGTGAAATATTAATAGAAAAAAGGGGAAATCACATGTGGGGGAGTAGATATATTAGAACTTTCTGTGCTTTCTGCTATTTTTCCTATAAACCCAAAACTGCTTTAAAATATAAATTAATTTCTATTAATTAAGAAAAATTGAAATTCTCCTCCCTGCTACATGGGCAAACTTTTGGGGGAGAGAAGAAGAAGGTGTAAAATGTTATTTCTGTCCCACATGTTTGCTTCTAATAATAAAGAACTAGAAAACCCCTGTGTTAAGATGACAGGCCCTGTGTCCTGTGGTATTGCTAGGACCCCTCTCCCACAGCCTGGGCTTTAGGACTGAGTGTCCATTTGTGTCCATTTCCAAGTGTCTCATTTCTATAGACTCCTCAATCCATAGGGGACTTAGACCCCCATTGCTCTTGGAATCCTTTTGGCTCTACCACCCCTATAGTTTCTCACTGGTCCCTTGCTCTTCACCTTCCCTCTTCCTTTTTCATGTTAATTAAGTATGCTTCAGCAAAGGAAGCCAGTGGGTGGGTTGCTTTGAAAACGTTTATTTTCTAATGTTAGTTAGAAGCCTTAGTTTCTTTTCCACTTTCTTTAAAAACTGTAGAATTTTATAATGATGATTAGTTTTGAAATCAAGTTTTCTGTCAGTGAAAAGTAAGCACAAACATTGATTGCTATGATCTTGTATAGAAGCTTTTGATTGATTCTGTTAAGAATTCTAACAACTTGGAATTTCCCTCCTAATATTTTCTGCATGATATTAATACAAAGTAATCAATTATATTCACCAAATTACTATTAGATTCACTAGATTGCCACTCATTCATTTTATTTATTCAATAAATTTTTACCTAGGGTGCTGGTCTCATATGCTGGAGGTGGCGAGTTCAAACCCAGCCCCAGCCCCAAACCACAAAAATAATAAGAATAATAAAAACAAACAAACAAATAAATAAATAAATATTTACCAAATAGCTTTCATAAGGCAGAAATTGGGTCAGTTGTTGAGAATTCAGAGATTGAGGTAAGAGTTCTTGGCCTAGTGGAATCCTGATTTTAGTGATGATTCAATTAAGGCAATTTTTGCAATAATGTTTGTTTTCCCTCCCTCCAGCACCCTGGCTGAATCCTAGTGATTGTGTTCTTTTATAGTGAAGCTACACTGGATCCCTGTGATAACCTTATTCATTGAACATGAATAACAGACTGGCTTTTGACAATTCTGCTATTGACTATTAGCAAACACAGAGCCCACTAAAGGAAGTCAAATTACTGGAATGCCAAACGGACTCATCCTTAAGATTTCTCATAATAAGGTGATACAATGCCACATGTAGTGAAAAATATATTATGATGAATCAATAATATGACTTTTCTTTTTAATAGTAACTTTAAAACATAGTATAGAACAGTATAACTGTGCAGGTGATTCTACTTGTCTGACTTTTCCTTGCAACTCAGACACCTTTAAACCATGGGTGATCTGCTGAAGAGTTGCTTTCCTCTCTCCTTTCTGTCTTTGATTACACATCTGCTATAATCCAAAATACTCATTATAATTTCACCTACTCAGTTACTAGCTATTGTATGTCCCTACTTTACTTTTCATAGCAATTCTCCTTATCTGAGATTATCTTGTTTGTGTATTTAGCTGATTTCCTGTCTCCCACCTAGAATGAAAACTCCATTAGAATAAAATTTGTGTCTGTCTTATCCATTGTTATATAACAGGTGCTCAAAAACTATTGGTTTTGTGAGTGGAGGGAGGAATGAATGAATCAAGGATTTGCTCTGAGGGATACAAATAGAAAATGCAGACCATGATTTGAAGATGCTCACTTTCCAGTTGAGCAGTCTTGTCTACTTTTGAAGGTATGGCCCAGGTATGGTATGCAGAATGACTTTTGTGGATGAACAAGAGAAGGAGCTATCACTAGGAACAGGCCCAGTGAGGAATAGCTTCATCAAGTATATATAACTTGCTTTTGGGGGCTTCTCCCAGGAAGTTTCCTAACAACTAGGATCTATAAATAAACTACTCTCTCTGCTAAAAGAGTAGTTAAGACCACCCAGAAGTATCCTGCATGACCCTTCCCTACCAACCTCTCTATGTAAACTCTAATTTCTCAATTCTTGCTTAAGGACTTTTATGTTTGCTGTCTTGTTGACCTGGAGTGTTCTTCCTTTAGATGGAATAGTTGACTCCTCGTCTTTCAAGACTTATCCTAAATCACAATCTCTGAGAGTACATATTATCTAAAAATTTCTGGTTTGTACTTTTAAAATATTTTTAACTAGAATGGAAACTCCGTGGAGCACTGATTTCCTATATATTATGCCTTGCATTATTTCTAGTACCTAACACAATGATGGCAATTGTGGTAAGTTTTTAATAAATTAGAGAATAAATGACTTTGAAGAATGCTTTGGAGAAAGTGGTACATACAGAAGGAGATTAGTGGAGCACAGATGAGGGCATTCTGAGGAAAAGGGAAGACAGAAGTCAAAGCTCAGAGTTAAGGAACACCTTGGTTAGGGTGAAGCATGAGGGGCCAGAAGGGGATGAGAGATGAAGCTGGAGAGGTGGGCAAGGTTCATATCTTAAATGATTTTATATGCCAGAGAGTTTGGGCTCTATCCTTTTGGCAAATGGGAGCCATGGGAAGACTCCAAGCAGGGGAGATTCGAAAAACTCTTGCCCACATATCAGCTTAATCCAGTTCAGAAACACTAAATAAATGACACTTTTAATATCAATGTTACCACTGGCTATATTGAGGAACTAATGAGCAAGCAATATTAAAAGAACTCTTTCCATTGGCATAAGGTAATCTTAAATTTATTTTAGGTTTGAAAATTATAATAGTGAAGAGACTTATACAAATTCTAAAGTATAGAAACCCATTATTCCTTATAACATTTCAGCAGTGGTTCCAAAATAAAATGTCATTCAAATGGGTAAATGGATAAACTATTATAGACTATTATTTAGCAATTAAAAAAAATTGAACTATCAGAAAGTTCATGGAAAGACATGGAGGAATCTTAAATAAGTATTGCTAAGTGAAAGCAATCAGTATGGAAAAGTAGTTAAAAACATACAATATATATGCTGATATTGTTTTTCCATGTATACTATAAAGTCCATGTAGGCAGAGTGTATTCTCAATATTTCATATTATCATCTTTTGTTTATTTTATAAATACTCATCATTATAAATATACAGAACAAATGTACTATAATCTACCTTGTGTCTAAATATATCAATATAGAGAGATACCTATAACACTTTTGAGTAACTCAATGGGAGAAATCTATCAAATAAAATAGAAAAAAGCATCAAATTTAAATGAAATAAAGAAACTGTAAAATCGTTAAATCCAAGACCTTAATTTTATAGGTTAAATACAGATATTCTTACAGCTTTAGAAAATCTTAATTATACATAAGTGCTGAAGATACTACTTTCAAATTCATAACATTTAGTTCAATATTCAATAAAATCTCAATATTATAAAAAAAAATCAAAATGTTGTGCCAATACCCAGCAACTGTATGCATGCAGACGGATTTCACCATAAGAGTTTGATTCTCTCATCCTTACTCAGATACTTTTTCATCCTATGACTGACTGACGGGCTTTTCGTTTTATAATTGCAACCTCAGTTAACACTGGGATTTCTGTTCAGGCAGGTTGACTAACCTCATTAATCTCTCCAGTCCCACCATCTCACACAATCCCCTCAAGTAACAGCAAATACGAACAAAGGAGGACTCATTCATACACTACAGGGATGCATACAGAATATTCACATGCAATTTCAGAAGAATGAGACGTGAATTCATTTTGTTTGAAAAAAACCACAGTTTAAATGGCTGCACTGTCTAGGGAGCTGTTTTTACACAGCGATGAAAGAATCTGGCCTCAGAGTGGGCAGGTATCTATCTGGAAGAATTTTTTCCCCTGGCACCCCTTCATTTATTGTTATGTCCATGAGCATAGTACCACAGGCCAATGACATTTTTTACTTCTGCTGGCAGTGTTTGAGAACAGGTTGTAAGATTTTCAAGGCTCTCTGAGTCTTCGGGTGATATTTAGTTTAATTTTGACAAGTATATCTGACTACAGTGATATATTAATGATCAATGAATGTGTCAAATAATGACATGTCTACTGTAGGAAATTATGGGGTAATGTCTGGTATTATGACAAAAAGCGATTGATTTTGGCATCAAAATTGAAGTGTTCCTCTGGCTCAACGTGTTCTTTGCTCATCTTCCTTAAATGTGACAAGCAGCGATAGTAGTGATGCTGCCTTCTGTACAAACTGTTGGCTATTGACTAAACAGATCACACTTGGATGATCCAAAATCTTAAAATGTCTTCTGTAAGATAATGCATAAAAATGTACCAGATTCACCAGAGCATAAGCTGGCTCATTGAGATTGTTCTGCTAGGGATGTTATGTGTCTTAGTCCATTTTGTGTTGCTATAAAGAAAATACCTGAGGCTGGGTAATTCATAAAGAAAAGAGGTTCATTTGGCTCATGGTTCTGCAGACAGTATAAGAAGCATGGCACCAGCATTTGCTCCTGGTGAGGGCTTTGGGAGCTTCTACTCAATGAAGAAGGTACAGAAGAGCAGGCATGTCACATGGGGACAGAAGAAGTAAGAGAAAGGGGGAGATGGGAGGTGCCAGGCTCTGGCCTGAACTAGTAGAGGGAGAACTCATTCGCTACAGGGGTGGGGGGTGCATTAAAACATTCATAAAGGATCTGCCTCCATAGATCAGACACCTCCCACTCGGCCCCAGCTCCACTGGGAATAAATTTCAACAAGAGGGTGGGAGGAAACACGTATTCAAACCGTTATCAATAGGATTCTTTCTCAACATGCCAGTTTGTGAGCTAAGTCAATAGTTCTGTAATTTTTTTTCTTTTAGAGATAGGGACTCCCTGTGGTTCCCAGGCTGGAGTGCAGCACAGTCACAGGCAATCCTTCCTCCTCAGCCTCCTGAGTAGCTGGGGCTACAGGTGTGCACCACTGTGTCCAGCTCCAGTATTTTCACAGCATCACTATACTTATTAGTCTAGTCAATACATCTATGCAAATTACATGGTTGATGAGAGTTTATTTTTGTTGTCTCTTCCAAAACTGTTTTATCTTACCCCAGACAAATAACATCTTCCGGTGAATGTTCCTCAAATGTAAAAACGAAGCTTTAAAAAAATGGCAAATAAAACTACTACTTTTAGAATTTTTCCTTTATTTAAACAATAATAAATTGGCTGGGTGCAGTGGCTCACACCTGCAATCCTAGCATTCTGAGAGACCAAGGAAGGTGGATTGCTTGAGCTCAAGTGTTCGAGACCAGCCTGAGCAAGAATGAAACCTCGTCTCTACTAAAAATAGAGAAAAATTAGCTGAATGTGGTGGCTGGCACCTGTGGCAAGAACATCGCTTAAGCCCAGGGGACTGATATTGCCATGAGCTATGATGATACCGTGGCACAGCACTCTGCCCAGTGTGGCAGAATGAGACTTCATCTCAGAGAAAAAACAAACAAACAAACAAACAAACAAACAGATAAATTGTTAGGAATTTATATAAAAACACAAATAGTTGCATTTATAGCCACAATCCTTTGCTCATTTTTCATGAGACTACAGTTAAAATCCTATGTAAGTAACATTCTGTTGTTCCTAGAAAATGTTTACATCCCAGAAGCACTTTCTTATTTTTTTCTCAGATATTCCAATGAATAAATGTGGAAAGGAACTGAAATCCTCTTTGTGTTTACCTGTGAAGAGTATAAAATTCTCCCCCTTAACTGATTATCCCAAAAGCACACTTGAAAGTCTGTTGAAAGCACAAGAATTTAATAGGAAATATTCCTTCCTTTTTCAATTTTCTCTTCAATTAGAATAATTTCTAAGAATTGGTTGAATTAGTATTATTTTGTCCCTTAAATGTTTGGTAGAATTCTTCACTAAAGTCATTTAGACCTAGAGTTTTCTTTGTAGGAAGATTCTAAATTACATCTTCAATTTCTTTAATAGATATAGGACTATTCTGGCAGTTATTTCTTTTTGAGTGAGATTAGCTAATTATTTCTTTGGAGGAATTTATCTACTTAATCTAAGTTGTCCAACGTATTAGTGCAATGTTGTTCATAATTATCGTTTATTATCTTTTAAGCATCTGCTGAATCTGTTGTTACATTACTTCTCTCATTCCTGATATGGTGGTTTTTGTTTTCTCTCTCTCTTTTTTTAAATCAGCTTGAACATAGGTTTATCAATATTATAGAACTTCTTGGAGAGCCAGAAGTTTGGTTTGATTAATTTTCTGTTATTTTTAAATTTTTCTTGCATTCTATTTTATTTTCACACTGATCTGTGCTTCCCCTCACCCATCTTCTTTTGCTTACTTTTGATTTTATTTTCTATTCTAGTTTCTTAATGTAGAGGGTGAGGTCATTGATTTCATTAAGAAGATTTTCTTTTCCTAGGCCGGGCATGGTGGCTCACACCTGTAATTCTAGCAGTCTGGAAGGCCAAGGCACTCTGGGATTGCCTGAGCGCATAGGTTTGAGACCAGCCTGAGCCAGAGTGAGACCTCATCTCTAAACAATAGCCAGGCATTGTGGCAGGCAACTGTAGTCCCAGCGACTCAGGAGGCTGAGGCAAGAGACTTGCCTAAGCCCAAGAATTTGAGGTTAAAGAATATTTTCTTCTCTAATATAAGCATCCAGTGCTACAAATTCTTCCTTTAGTACTGCCAAAGAAGAAGCCACTAATTTTAAAATATTGTGTTTTATTTTACACTCAATTCAAAATACTTTCTAATTTGATAGTTCCATTTTCATCTATGAGTTTTTAAAAATTGTTTTATGTAGTTTCCAAGTATGTGAGGAAAATTCTGGATTTCTTTCTGTTGTTAATTTCCAATTTCATTGCATTATTGTTGCAATTGCATTTAGAGAACATATACTATAAGAATTGAACTGTTTAAGTTTATTGAGATTTGTTTTATGGACTAAAATAGTTAATGCTCCATGTGTATTCCAAAGTATGTGTATTCTGCTATTTGTGGAATATCCTATAAATGTTAAATCAAGTTAATTATGTCTTCTATGTTTGTGCTGAATTCTACCTACATGTTCCATCATATTGAGAAAAAAAATGTTGAAATTTTTGACTATAACTGTGGATTTATCTATTTCTCTTTGCTATTATGTCAGTTTTATCTTGAGAAATTTTGAAGCTCTGTCATAAAGTGCATAGGCTTTCAGCAGTGTGCGTCTGCTTTGGGAACTGATCGCTTTATCATGATGATTGACCCTTTTGAGACATAGCAACATTCTCTGCTCTGAACTTTACTTGGTCTGATATGTGTATTAATATAGACACTCCAGATTTCTTTGTATTAGTGTTAGCATGATATATATTTTTCATTCCTTTTAATTGTGTCTTAGCATTTAACATGAGTTTGTTGTAAGTGGGATACAGTAAAGTCTTGCTTTTTAATCTAGTCTGACAATCACTGCATTTTAATTGGAGTGTATAGATCATTTACCTTTATTCTTATTATTGATATAGTGGGATTTAAATCCATTGTCTTACTACCTATTTTCTATTTTTTTCTCCTGCCTTCTCTCAGATTAATTGATTTCTAAAATATGACCCCATTTAATCTCCTCTGTTGACTCTTGTGCACTTAAACTTAGCTTCCCTTCAAGTGACATTACACTTAGGAGCTAATGCAGCTGGTTATTTGAACTTGAAGCCACTGCTCATTTATTATTATGAAAATCCTAGTATCCTTAAGAATTACGTCCACTGACTTAAAATATACAGGCATGCTTCATGTTATTGTGCTTTGCTTTATTTGCTTTGCAGATAACTTCATTTTTCACAAATTGAAGATTTGTGGCAACCCTGAATTGAACGAGTCTGTCAGGACCATTTTTCCAAGAGCACATACTCCCTTGTGTCTCTATATCACATTTTGGGAATTCCTATAATCTCTTAAGCTTTTCATTATTATTATATCTGTTACAGTGACCATGATCTTTGATATTACTACTGTGATTGTTTTGGGGTGCCACAAACTGCACCAATATGACAGCCAAGTTAATCAGTGTATCTTCTTTGTGTTCTGACTCTTCTACTAACCTGCTTCTCTCTCATCTCTCTCCCTCCTCTCAGGCCTCCCTATTCCCTAATTTACAACAATAGTGAAAGTAGGCCAATTAATAACCCTACAATGGCCTCTAAGTGTTCACAGATAAGAGTCACTTTAAAGTGATTTAAATGTAAATCAAGTGATTTTGATTTAAATCAAATGCTAGAAATGATTAAGCTTAGGGAGGAAGGCACATTGAAAGATAGGCTAGACCTCTTGTGCCAAACAGGCAAGTTGTGAATGCAAAAAGCAATTTCTTGAAGAAAATTAAAAGTGCTACTCTGTGAACACATGAGTGATAAAGGAGTCAGATGGCCTTACTGATGCCAAGGAGAAAGTTTGAGGGGTCTCCATAGAAGACAAAACCATAAAATAAAGAAATGCAAAGCAAAGCAAACTAAAATAATAGAATAAAATAAAATATTAAATTAAATAAAATACCACACCATTTGCTTAAGCCAAAGCCTAATCCAGAGCACCAATTTTCTTCAATTCTATGAAGGCTAAAAGAGGTGAAGAGGCTAGAAAAGAAAAGTTGGAAGCTATTAGAGGTTAGTTCATGAGAATGAAGAGAAGAATTATGTCATCTCCATAACATAAAAGTGCAAGATGAAGCAGCAGATGCTAGTGTGGAAGCTACAAATTATCTAGAAGATCTAGCTGAGATAACTGATGTAAGGTGACTACACTAAAAAATAGATTTTCAATCAGTCTTCTATTGGAAGAATTTGCTATCTAGGACTTCATAGCCTGAGAGGAGAAGTCAATGCCTAGCCTCATTTATTGTTATGAAAATCCTACTATCCTTAAGAATGTGTCCACTGACAGATGACTGGATAAAGATAATGTGGTACAATGAAATGTTATTCAGTTTTTAAAAAGAGGGAAACCCTCTTATTTGTGACAACGTGAATGGACCTGGAGAACATTAAGCTAAATGAAATAAGCCAGGAAGAGAAAGAGAAATAGTGAATGATCTCTCTTATATATGAAATCTAGAAATACCAAAGTCATAAATGCAAGAATACATTAGTGGTTGCTAGGGCCTAGGGGTGAAGGAGATGGGGAAATGTTTGTCAAAAGGTGCAAAATTTCAGTTAAATGGGATGAATAAAAGTTTTCTTTTTATTCTCTGTTCTGCTAGACATTTATTTTTAATTTTCCTAATTAGTTTTATGTTCCTTATTGTTGCCATCACTTGTGTTTATGCTACAAATGTATGTCCTTTCATATTTTAGTGGACATGAATATGCTTTATAAACACTAAAAAATAAAACATTTTTAAAGTAATTCACTGAATGCAAATTCTCTCTTCAACATTTTATTGGGGTTAGTGAGGCTTGCCCTCGAAGGAGTTGATAGAGAAGCTTTATCTGATTTCTTTATCAAAGGGAAGGCCCTTACTATCTCTCTATTTCAATACCTTTTTCTATTGACTTCAAATACATCAGACATTAAAATTTTTTTCCTATTTGTGTTTTTGTACCTGTATTCTGATTATCCCCATGTTAGGTTATGAGCTCTGTGAAAGTAGGGACTATGTTGTTTGTCTGGTTCAATGCCATAACATGTCCCAAACACAGAATTAGAAGCACAAGAAAGATTTGTGAAAATGTCAATGAATGCATAACTCAATTGACCAGAGTGAAAAATGGCCAAAGAGTCAGAAGATCTTGGGAGATGATGAAAAGCTTTATTTTATATTGAAAGAGAAAGTCTTCTGTGTCTTTAAATTATGACAAATTTAATCAAAATGCTCCTTGTAGAAAAAGTGAATGAAAAGCAAAACAAGAAAAATGTTGTCAGTCTTTAGCCTTGTGGTTGTTTGCTAAGTACAGTTTATTCCCAAGAATACATTTCGTTCCATTGTCAGGTTGTATATGTAATATATGTGAACATGTATTTATGTAATGTGTATTACATATATATCTTTTAATGTCCACTTTACTGAGATACAATTTATGTATAGGCACTTATGGTAAATACACAACCCAGTTAGATGAATTTTGACAAAGTTCTACATACAGTTATGTGTAACTATCACAATCAAGATATAAATATTTTTATTACTCAGAAAAGTTTCCTCAGGACTTTTTGCCAATCTCCACCTCCCTGCAATCAATGATTCTCTTTCAGTGACTATAGTTTTCCTTTTTACAAATTTTATATGAATGGAATTTTACAGTATGTACTTGGTTTTTGCTTTCTTTCACTCAGCTTGATTTTTAAAATTCATCTATGTTTTGTTTATTACAACTTTGCCCTCTTTGTTTGCTTAGTAGTATTTCTTTTATTACTAAGTAGTAGTACTCCAAAAAAGGGTTACTAAAACTTTTTATACAATATCTCAAAAGAAATATTAATATGAATATACTAAAATGTATCATCACTTGTTAATGGAAATTTGGGTTGTTTCCAGTTGGGGATAATAATGAATAGGGTTGTTGCCACAAACATTGCTATAAAAATTTGTGTGAGCATATGTTTTCACAAAAATACTTATGACCAAAGTGTAGTATCACCCACATCTTATGAAAGATGTCAGCATCTTCTAAAAGAAATCCTTATCTACTGTGCCTAGCAGAACATTATTTTATCTCCTCTGACATTTAGTTAATATCATTTGCATAACTGTGGTGCGAGGTGGCTGTGGAGAGCACGGAATGTCTGTTCACAGGGAAATGGGCTGTTCATGCCAAAGGAAAGGTGCCATAGTAAACCTCTCAATAACAGGCAAGACTTGCGCCTGTTTGGAAAATGCAACAAGCCACTTGACCATGGACATAAAGACTGATCATCTTATAGGAAAAGTTATGAATCTGATCAGCCTCACAAATATGTAGAGGAGGCAATTATGAAGCCCTGTGATTATCTGATTTTGAATCTGCCATTTGTTTCCAATGGTGTGAACACAACAAAAAACGTAGCTGTTATATCAGAGAAAGCCTGCAGAAAGTTTTTTTGTCTATGGGAGTTCTTTATGAAATAATAGCATATGAAATATACAATTATATTGCAGTCCAATAAGTGGATGTCACTTTTCCAGGTTGACATTGAAAGAAAGACTACTTTTTTTTTTTAGCCTTTGGAGTATTAAGAAGTCATGACGGAGAGGGCGGAGCAAGATGGCGGACGAGTAACAGCTTCCTTGCGGCTGGGCACAGTGAGACTGGGGAGAGAGGACTTCAGGCATCTCTGCCAGGTGGGATCTGCCCAGAAACTTCCCTTTGGGGACACAGGGAGACAGCG
>CAUYON010091840.1:0-11944 GCA_963573935.1 Arctocebus calabarensis
TGCAGAATAGGGGCCCACCTGGTATTTGAAAGGGACTGGTTTTCTTGTGAATTTCCTAGGCCTCAATTCCATGAAAGGACTGTATCCATTCATTGATACATTCATTCACCTTGCCCCTGGCGGAAGGGACTGTATTCATTCTGTATTCATTCGTTTCCTGGCCAAGGAACCCATACACCTATATATACCCTGAGACTAAAGGCCTAAAGGAGGAGATGGGGAAAGATTGGGAGAGAAACGGAGAGAGCTTCTCTCTCCCCAGCAGAATTTTCTCCCTCTAACAGGTGCCTTAATGTTTTCTGTATTCTTTTCTTTCTTTTCTGTGAATAAATTCTGTCTTACAAAAAAAAAAAAAAAAAATTGTCTTGGCTATAGAAGCTTTTTTCTGATTCAATAAAGAATGAAAAATTAAAAAAAAAATAAAAGAAAGAAAAACAAAGACTAGGCTCGGTGCCTGTGGCTCAACGGGCTAAGGTGCCAGCCACGTACACCTGAGCTGGCGGGTTCGAATCCAGCCCGGGCCTGCCAAACAACAATGATGGCTGCAACCAAAAAATGGCCAGGCACTGTGGCAGGCGCCTGTAGTCCCAGCTGCTTGGGAGGCGGAGGCAGGAAACTCGCTTGAGCCCAGGAATTGGAGGTTGCTGTGAGCTGTGATGCCACTGGCACTCTATCTAGGGTGATAGTTTGAGGCTCTGTCTCAAAAAAAAAAAAAAAAGAAAAGAAAAGAAAAACAAAGACTACCAAAACTTAGTGAAGAGAATCTCTGAATCTGTATCTCTTAAAGAAATTAAATTCATAAAATGATTTCCCACAAAAAATTCCAAAGTCTCAGAGAGTAAATTATACTAAATATTCAAGGAAGAATTACTACCAAGATTATGCAAACTCTTTCAGAAAATACAGAAATAGGGAAGATTTGCAACTGATTTTACGAGACCAATGTAATCCTGGCACAGAAACCAGACAAAATCTTTATGAAAAAAGAATGGACCATTATCTCGCATAAGCACAGATGCAGGAAAACGCTACAAAATATGAGCAAATCTAATATGCCGCATCATAATTGGATAGAGGTTATCCTAAGAATGTTAAGTTTGATACAAAATTAAGAAACAAATTAATCAATGCAATTCACTACCTTAAAAGAATAAAGAGTAACTTCATCATTGATTCTTTACCTCAACAGACACTAGAAAATTATTTGGCAAAACTTAACATGTTTCAATAAAAAATTTTCACTACCCCCAATGAATCCCCAACAATAAAAAGAAGCTTTCATTAAATTAGGAATGGAAGAATACTTTCTAACCCTCACAAATGGGCATTTCAGATAAACTTACAGCTAAAATTATATTTAAAAACAAGATGCTGAATGCCAATCCCCCTAAGACACAGAGCAGAACAAGAATATTCACACTCGACACTTCTATTCAACACCATGTTGCAGGTCCTGGCTAGCACAAAAAGCAAAGAAAAGAAGACAAAGCTATAGAAATTGGAAAGGAAGAAGTAAGAATGCCTGTATTTGCAGATAAAATGTTTGTTTACACAGATAATCCAAAAAAGTCTACAAAAATCTTGCTTGTACTAATTTACAAGGTCGTAGGTATTTAACAAGGATACAGATTTTTTTTAATATATAACTACATACACTGTTATACATACAGTGAGATTTTATTTATTATTCCTTTTTTTTTTTTTTTTTTTGCAGTTTTTTACTGGGGCTGGGTTTGAACCCGCCACCTACTGGCATATGGGACCGGCGGCCTACTCCTTTGAGCCACAGGCACCGCCCAAGGTTACAGATTTTTGATGAGGTCAAATACAAACAATATATATGCATTGCTATACATTTGTATCAAACAATTGAAATTTAAATACAATACAATTAAGAAAATTATTGAAATGTATAGAAAAAATTTAATAAAAGATGTACTAACCCTGCATACTAAAAGTTACACAGTATTATTGACAGAAATTAAAGAAAATGTAAATAAAGGGAGAGACAATATGTATTCAGGGACTGAAATACTAATTTTGTTAAGATATTCACCCTCCAAAATTTCTTTATAGGTTCAGTGAAAGCCAATCAAAATGCCAGTGGGTCTTTTTAAAGAAATTGACAAAATGATTTTAACTATTACATGGAAATGCAAAAGACCCAAAATAGCCAAATCAGTTTTGAAAATAAAACAAAATAGAACATTTAAACATACATCCACTCATACTTAAGAGTTTTCAATGAAGATGTCAAAATATCTCAATGGGGAAAATATACTCTTTTCAATAAGTGGTGTCGGAACACCTGGACACTCAGATGGGAAAAAATGGACCTGGATTTCAGTCTCAGACAACATACAAATATTATCTTCAAATGGGCCATAGACCTTAATGTAACAGCTAAAGCTGTAAAACTCCCAAAATAAAACACAGGTAAAATATATATGTGACTTTGAGTGTGAAAAAAATTATTAGATTTTACACAAAAAGCATGAGCCATAAAATAATAAAATTGGTAAATTGAAGTCATCAAAACTGAAACCTGGTCTTCAAAAGGCACTAACAAGAAAACCAAAAGGGAGAGAATTTGTCCTAAAAATCTAAAAGGGGATGGGAAGAATACATCCACAATAAGTATTTCTGCCTGATAATTTATATACAAGATATATAAAGGACTCTTGTAAGTCTAATCAGAACAGACAAAGAGAAGAAGAGAGAGAACAATTTAGAAATTGTTATATAACTTGAAGAGATACTTTGCAAAATGAGTTATTCAAATAGACAACAAGCAATGAAGAACTCACCTTCATTAATCATCAGTAAAATGCAATCCTATGAGTGGCTAAAATTTAAAAGGCTGAAAATGCCAAGTGTTGACAAAGATGTAAAGGCATAAACTGAGTCTGGCAGCCCTGCTCACACACACTCAGTGATGGAGAAAACCCACTCTTGCATATTTCTCAACAGAAATACATATGTCCACACAAAGACTGACTTACATGGGATGACTGATGTCCCTACAAAAAGAAAGTCAGGTGAAGAGAAAGAGATGTGTGAAGATGTAAGAGAAGAGAGCCACCTGCCAACCGGGGACAGAGACCTGGGCAGATCCTTCCTGAGCAGCCCAGAAGGAACCCAGCATTCTCATATCTTGATCTCAGACTTCCAGCCCCCAGGACACAAGGTAATTTCTGTTCTTTAAGCTGCCACGTCTGGGGTACTTTGTAATGCAGCCCAAGCAAGCCGATACAAGATTATTTGTCCTCAACAAAGTTGATTTAGAAAACTAAAAACATGTCTATGGAAACTAAACTAATGCTTAGCAGCTCTTGGTGGTCTAGTTTAACCCACTTACAAATGTTAAGGTATTATGTTTGCTGCAAAATAAGTGCCTATGGGGCTGGACAAAGAGGCCAGCTGGGGTCCCTCAGGAGACGAGTCCCACCTCGAGGCAGTAAGAGTCAGAGTCTCCAGGGAGTGCAGGCCTGGGGGAGAGGCACACCCAAGAGCCTCTCTAGTGGAGCCAAAAGTCCAGCTTTGAAGTAAATCTCCTCCTTATGAAATGCCATCAGTGTACTTAAGGAGACTTTGATTACTATTTTGACTGCACAGAGAAACAAGTTGAAAGTGGGATTCTGCAGACTTGATGCTGACATTTATAGTAGACTAAAGGAATGGGTGCATTTCAGGCAGGTGGCCATGCCAGACCTTCTCTCCATGAGGCTGTCATGAGTCCTGAGCACCGTGGGCTGGAGGCTGCATTCGCTGAAATCACCTGGGTGGAGATGTATATGCCACAGACAGCCAATGTCACACCATTTCAAAGAGTCTGTCCCTGTCCTTGTGTTGGGCGGAGGGAGGGAAGCTGGGAGCACCCTTCCCAGGAGGAGGCTGGGCGGATTGTCCCACTGGGCAGTAGCAGCCCGGCTGGCTAGGAATGTTCCCTCCCTGCTAGCTGTCCTAATGTGCTCCAACTCTACAACAGCTCACCCTGCCTCCAGATTACCCACATGGCCACAAGGACATCCCCAAGAAGTGACACAGGCCCTACCCTTGGGGGCCTGGGCTGAGGCTAGCACCCAGCATCACCATCCTGAATTTCTTCATAACATTTCTCCAGGACAGCACGACTTCCTGGTGAGGCAATGCCCAACCCCTGCCCCAGCAACCTCTCAGTCCCTGCTCAGTTTCCCCCAGACTGGACGCCCTTACCAAGGGCCTTTCCTTCCTCGCCCATCACAGGCGGAAACCTGAATCTCACATGCCCAGTCATCCACTCTGCAGTGGCATCCCAGGCCCACCTCAGATCCTCCTCTGCCGACACCTGGTCCCTGGTAGCACCCCAGCTATGCAGCTCACTGCTGAATCTCCTTTCTTGGCCTCAGACAGTGAAGAAATAGCCCTTTCCCCAGGGAAAGAAGATCTTGGTATAAACAGTGGGTTCCTAACCCACTCTCCTCCCTCTCCCTGCCTTTTGTAGTGCTGGTCTCCAGGGAAGCTGCTGCAGTTCAGCTCAAAGCAGGGGTTCCAACACACCTTAACACTTCCTGCCCCACCCCAGGCCAGCACGACACAGGCTCTGGGACCTCCCCAGAGCTTCTGTGGGTGCAGACCCACAGCTGCCTGTCCCTAAACCACTTGCCCCCTTGGCCTTCCCTCCACCCTCCATGCCATCTGTCCTGTGCCACCTCCAAGACCCCCTGAGCAGCCATCACTGTCTGTCCTTGGGGAACCTAAACTTTTCTGACCTTAGATTATATTAACATTTTTGCTCTTGCCTGTCTCTCTCCACAGGTTTTAAGGTCCATGAGGACAGGGGGTTGGCTCTAGTCACTGCTGCATCCCAGCAGCCTTCTATGTGCAAAAACTCCTTGGTGCATTAGGGAATGGGTTAATTCAATGTTATTTTTGTCTAGGGGACTTCAGGAAAATCCCCCTCAAGATCACACTGTTCTGTCTTATGTGGTTATTTTAGCACACATAAAAGTCAAAAAGAGACATACTGAAATGCATGTCTTGGGATACATGTTCATGAGTGTGTGTTTGTGCACATGTGTGATTGTGCATGAGTGTACACATGTTGATGTGTGTGTACATGTGTACGAGTGTGTATTTGTGCACGTGTGTGGTTGTGCACATGTGTGTGCATGTGCATGAGTGTGTGTTTATGAGATGTAATGGAGGGAAAGACAAGCAAACAGAAAAATGGTCAATATTTTAAAACCCAGCAAATAAGATGTGATATCATATAATAAATAGGAATATAGCATCCTATGTAAAATTAATTTTGAAAGAAACTATAAATCCGTGTGGGAGTTCATCCTTCTTTTTTTAATAAACTTTTTATTTTAGAAGAGATTTCTAGAAAACCGCAGAACTAGTACAGAGCTCCCATATGCCTAGACCCAGTTTCTCCTGTTGTTATATCTTATATTAATATCATGCATTGGTCCCAACTAATGAACCAGTGTTGACATACCGCTAACTGATGTTGATGCTTTGTTCAGATTTCCTTAGTTGTACCCAATGTTGTTTTTCTGTATCAGGATCCTACATTACATTTAGTCATCATGTCTCCTTATGCCCCTCTGGCTTTGACAGTGTCTCAGAACTTGCTTATTTTTGATGATCTTGACAGTGAGGTGTGCAGGGCAGGCACTGTGGTAGTCCATTTTGCATTTCTGTACCAAAAAAACTACATCATTTGTTAGATGTATTCCCAGGCATTTCATCTTCTTTTGAGCTATCATAAAAGGTACAGAGTCTTTGATTTTATTCTCACCTTGACTGTTATTGGCATATATGAATGGTACTGGTTTTGGGGCACTGATTTTGTATCCTGACACATTAATATATTCCTTGATCACTCCTAAGTGCTTTGTAGTTAAGTCTCTGGGGTTTTCCATGTATAAGATCATGTCATCCGCAAAGAGCGTAAGTTTAACTTCTTCTGTTCCCATTTGAATATCCTTGATCTCCTTCTCTTGATCTAAGCACCATCATACTTTGAAGAATTTGAAAAAATAGTACTTCATTTAATATAGAACCAGACAAAACTCCAACTAGCCAGTACAATTTTTAGAAATAAAAACAAATCTGGAGGAAGTGTAACTGTGGCCACCCATAAAAAACACTGACCCCCCACTTTGAGTACAAATCAGGTAATGATTTATTTATACCTACACAGGCGGACTGCTGCCCTAAAGGGCAAATCGCCCAAATCAGGTTGTCATTTATTACATCTGCACAGGCGGACTGCTGCCCCAAAGGGCAAAAAGCCCCAAAGAGAAATGCAGGCAGCTTTTTATACCCTTTTTGTGCTGATGTGGCAAAGCAAGCATGTACAAAAGTGGAACCTTGGCGGTTACAGGGTGGGGTTGCAGGGGATTGGCTTAGGGGGTTGCTGCATAGTAACTCAGGGGGTAATTCAGTAACCATTGGGACAACTTGGAAAGCCCAGTAGCTTGGGAAACTCAGTAACCTGGGAAACTCTGCTTGAGTAAGTTTTTACCATTGTTTAGCTGGCTAGGGAGTCAGGAAACTCGAAGAACTTCCTTGTAACCTGTTCTCAGAATTAAACCAATGGGGGAGGGTGAGACAGATGGGGACTCAGGCTGAAACAGATAGGGGTCTTTAAGGGTCTTCTTGCCAGAGGCATCACATTACCAGACTTCAGGTTCTATTACTACAAGTCTATAGTGATCAAAACAGCATGATACTGGCACAAAAATAAAGACATACATCTGTGGAATTAAATAGAGAATCTAGAGATGAACCCAGCCACATATTACCATTTCATCTTTGATAAACCAAGCAAAATCATGCACTGGGGAAAAAAACTTCCTGTTTAATAAATGGTACTGGGGGAACTGGTTAGCCACATGTAGAACTGAAACTGGACCCACACCTCTCACCATTGACAAAAATTGACTCTTGGTGGATAAAAGATTTAAATTTAAGCATAAAAGAATAAAAATTCTAGAATAGAGTGTGGGGGAAACAGTTGATAATATTGGCCTGAGAAAAGATTTTATGAAGAAGACCCCCCCCATCTCCTGGCAACACCAAAAATAAATAAATGGGACTTGATCAAACTAAAAATCTTCTGTGCAGCTAAGGGTACCACAACAAAAGCAAACAAACAGCCTTCCAAATGGAAGGAGATTTCTGCATGTTACAAATATGACAAAGCTCTGATAACTAGAATCTACAAAGAATTCAAATTAATCAACAAGAAAAGATCTAACAACCCCATTTATAAGTGGGCAAGAGACTTGAACAGAAACTTCTCTGAAGATGACACACAAATGAAACACATGAAAAAATGCTCATCATCCCTAATCATCAGAGAAATGCAAACCAAAACCATGCTGAGATACCACCTAACTCAATCAGATTAGCCCACATCACAAAATCCTAAATCTGCAGATGCTGCCATGGATGTAGAGAGAAGGGAACACTTGTACACTGCTGGTGGGATTGCAAACTAATACAACCTTTATGGAAAATTCTTAGTGAACTAAAAGTGGAACTTCCATTTGATCTTGCAGTCCCATTACTAGATATCTGCCCAGAAGAACAAAAATTATTTTACCATAAATGACATTTGCATTGGAATGTTTATTATAGCTCAATTCATAATTGCCACGTGGTAGGAGCAGCCCAAATCTCCATCAGCCCATGAATGGGCTAACAAATTGTGGTATATGTATACCATGGAATACTGTGAAGCCATAAGAAATGATGGAAACTTTACATCTTTTCTGTTTACCTGGATGGAGTCAAAACATATTCTTCTTAGTAAAGTATATCAAGAATTGAAAAAAAAATCCAATGTACTCAGTACTAATATCAAACCAATATACGAACAACTACACACCCACATGAATGATAAAACAAAGATATAGTCTAGCAAGGGAGAGGCGAGAGGAAAGAAGAGAGAGGAGAGGAGGAAGGTGGAAGGGGGAGGAGGGAGAGGAATTGGTGGGATCTCACCTAAAGTGCACAGTGGGAGGTGTTCAGATGTCCCCTGGGCAAAGGGCTCAACTACAACTTGAACTTTACCTTAGAATTGAAAACAACGTAACCAAAAAATTTGTACCCTCATATCAATTTGAAATTACAAAAAAAGAAAAATAATAAAACTACAGATTGGGTAATTTATAAAGAAAATGAATTTGTTGCTTACAGTTCTAGAGGCTGGGAAGTCCAATATGAGGTCCCAGCATCTGGAAGGGCTTTCTCGCTGCACTGCAGTGTTGTGGAAGGCACTGCACGGTCTCTCTTCCTCTCCTTATAAAGCCACCATTCCCATCACACAGGCACCTCTCTGGTGTCCTTGTCTAATCCTAGACACCCCCCAAGGGCCCTGTCTCCAATTGGCATATGGATTTGAGGATTAAGTTTCTGACACATTTTATTTGAAGGACTCCTTCAACCCCCAGCAGGCCCTTTGTAAAATATCCCTCAGCCAGCACTGCCTGGTGTTCTTCTCATGTATGAGGTAGTGGGTTTGGAGGGATGAGGATCACATTTCCCACTGTAACGTTACTCTTTGCTCTTTCCATAAAGTGCTCTTTGTGCACAGCCCACAGTTAAGGTGTGGGAACAGGCCCCACTTCCCCAGAGTCAGTACCCACGTGAACTACCTGGACTTCCTCTGCCTCTCTCCTACCCTATTACTTAGTTGTTCAATCACTTATTCCTGTTCATATGGATTCACAGACAGTGATTTGATGCATGGGTATAACCCAATACTATCATTATTATTTATCCAATATTATCTATGTAAAAAATTATTTATTTATTTTGTTGGTCAGACTGTTCCAGCTTTGGCCACCATGAGCTCATTTTTAGCACTATGAAATTCTCTGGCTCATCGTACACATTTTTCTGAGCCAGTCCTAGAATCAGCTGTTTCTCCAAGGAGTGTTGGTTCCTCCAAAACTTGTTGCAAGGGGTGCTTGGTGCTGAGAAGCTGTCATTGCTCCTGGCCCCTCCAGTAGGCAGAAAACAGGAAATTTGGCGTGTGCATGCTGACCCATGTATATACAAGATCTGTGCATATTTCTACATGCACATACTTCTTTCTAGGTTAACCTAAGCCTGAGTTCACACTGATGTCTCCAACTATAATCCTTTGCCCGATGACTCATTCTAGTAACCTTCCACTCCCACACTGAGAAATCTAGTTCTTACCATCCTCCTCCATGATTTACTTAATTGTTTAATTCTACTACATATTTTTACCACTGTCATATTGTTAACATACACGCCTATGAAAAACAAGTTTTTCAGCCAGAGCAAACTTGACCTTTCTTTTTAGTACATCACTGGACAGTAACACATTCGGTCGTAGGCACAAATTATGTACATACACATCATATGTGCGGAAAGTCCTCACATAACGTCATTGATGAGTTCTTGAAAATGACAACTTTAAATAAAGCAACATGTACAAAAAGCAGTGTCATCATAGACTCATTGATAGAAGCAAAGATTAAGTGCCTGTAGCATTTTTCTAGTCACCAAAACATCTCCAAACTTCTAAATATAAAGACCCAGAACACTTCTAATTTTAAATATTTAATAGATACATTTAAGAAAGAGTAATGAAAGTACACCCAATTTTTGGTGTATAAGTGCGTACCAGCAGTCTCAGTGGTGGTGGGTTAGATCAGGGAATAAATGTTTGCAAAGTGAAAATTGTCACCACCCCATTACAAACACAGCCACAAACAAGGCAGGATGGCGGGTAGCCGAGTCTATTCTCTGCTCAGAGCACAAAGCCACAAAGCAGATCCCACCCTGCATGGGGAGCCTTTCGGTGACAAGGCACACTCAAACACACATGCTCACTCAGACCGGGACCTCTTAAACACGACATTTTACTTAATCTACACATTTGGGGCTCTAGGGAGGAACTGGAGCATGCAGAGAAAACCTGAACAAAGGGAGAACACACAGCCACACAGAGAGGGGCCCGCGGGGGAACCCATCTTTTCTTTCTTGTCAACATTGTACAACAAACAAAGTCAAATGAAACAATGTAATTCTAGGCCCTGCAGTAAACAAAAGTGGACCTCAGCAATGGTAGCATTTGTTCATTTGTAGAAATACTATATAAATATATAAATTGGTACAATCTCTGTGGAGGCCAATGTAGCCATATATATGAAAATTAAATATAGACACACACCTTTTGGCCCAGAAATTACAATTCCAGAAATTTAATCTACAGATATCTTGCAGGTGTGTAGGAAGAAATATGTAATATATGTACAGCTTGATGTTTAACTTAGATTGTAATAAGAAAATAAAACAAGAACCTGAAATACACCCAGCCAGGATGGGTTAGAGAAACACTGGTACACCTAAACAAAAGTAATTCTCCACACAAGCTGAAAGATTGAGGCAGTGCAATGCACTCCGCCAAGTAACAATTACCAAGAGCCAGTGTAAAGCGTGCTGCCACTGTGTCAGGAAAGGGATGAGCACTGGGGCTGAGGGGACTTGTATATGCCCCAGACACACCCCAAGGGCTCCAGGCACCAAGCAGGACATGGAGCTGGGCAGCTGCGGGCAGGGCTGGGAATCCGTTTTCACCACTGACTTTTTTGTTGCCTTAGAATTTGGTACCATGGTCACATATCCCCTATTACAAAATAATTCAATTATGATTTTAAAATTAGCATAGCAGCCTAACTCTGGGTTTCGTGACACCCAGGATGGGATTCCACCCACTCCAGAGTAGCATGCCAGGCCTTCCCCCTCTGCATGGTGCATTCTGAAAGGACAGGCACCCCCGTGTCAGGGCCCGGCTTGTGGCTCGGGGTGGGATGCTGGGGAATGAAGTGGGAAGAGAGCACAGCTTCCAGTTACCACAGGCTCAAGCCCTTCCCCTCCTGCCTGGGCTGTTAACACCAGTGTGCATTTCACAGAGCACCAAGATCCCAGCCTCCTGCTCTGTTACACCGTTCACCGAGCCGAGGGTTGGGGGCAACTAGACTCAGCTTCTGCAAACTCTCTGGGTGTGGGCTCCTGTCCCCTTGCTGCTGCTCCCAGGAGCCATTACAGGACCCACCCACAGGCCACAGGCCCATCTCTGCCTTTGTTCCCCTCCTTCAGGTCCCATCAGCACATCAGATGGCGCTACCGGAGGGCTAAGCCAGCCTCGACCGTCACACGCCTGCCACCTCCTCATTCCATGTCTGATGCTTGAGGCTCCCACACTGTGCTCTGTCCCACCTTCTCCCAGACACATCACGTGCTTCCCTCAAGATGCCCGGGCAGTCTTCTCCCCGCAGCCCTGGGCTGGCCCCAGATCGATGCTCTATTCACAACATCTCCCAGTCTCTCCGCGCGGATGCACAGATCTCCCTGATGTGCCACACAATGTGAGGTTGCCCTCAGCTGAGGGTCTGTGACTCAACGCCAGTGCTCCAGGGTGGCCCCCAGATCTCCCCAAAACTTCACATCCACCTTTCAGGGGCAGCAGGGCCTGGGGCCTTCTCAATGGGCCTGCAGAGCGCCAGCCTGGCCCCACTGTTTTGTAGTGGTGTGACCTCGATCAAGGCACTGGGGATCTCTGTGCCCCCGCCCCATTATCTATCAGTGGGTGACGGACCCACCATCCACTAGCGAGGTTCTGAGGAGGGGGCGCTGGGATGAGAAAACACACACACACAGGATAATGGACTCAGTCAGGCTGGGACTTCACTTTATTTTGACAACATTTTACCTTTCTTCCAGACTTTTATACTCTCGCAGGGAAGAAGGACATTGAAGGTTCTCTTTGGCACTCTTACTCCTTGGGAACTGCTGTGCTGTTTACCTTAAAACTGCCATGCTGTTTATCTCTAGTTCTGAGCATCTGGACTTTTTACTCCCTGTTTTGGCTTCTGCCAGTTTCTTCTCAGCGAAGCTCAAACCTCAGCCATAG
>CAUYON010091843.1:0-12993 GCA_963573935.1 Arctocebus calabarensis
AGGGGGGATGGGGTGAGGCAATGAAAACAAAAAAAGAAAAGAAAATAGTGACTAATTCTCACGTAAATTGGATTCAATTTTCACCAAAGTACATTACTTAAACATTAATTTTTAATTCAACTTGTTAATATGTTGTTTAGGATATTGCATCCTCATTTATAAGTGAAATACGTTGCTAATTTCCCTTTATAACGATATATTTTATCCAATTTTTAATATCAGGTATATCCAGATTAAGTAGAATGATTTTTAAATATTTCTTCTTTTACTATTGTGTATCAGATTCAGCACGATCTGTTTTTTTTGAAATTATCTTTTACTTTTATTTATAAATATTAGTTGTCTATTTTTTGAGACTTTGGAAAAAAAGATAAGAAGTTAACTGATGACTCCATACTGAGCCTCAGAGTCAAAGCATTCTGTAATAGACATACTCTTATTTGACAATGTGAATGTTACTTTCTTTGCATTATTATTATTAATATTGCTTAATATTATGATGCAGTAATTGTCTGATTTCTTTTCTGGATGTATTTATTTTCATTCATTCTTTATGAGGTTTTTGTTTCTAGTCCTTATCTTAAACATTGTTATTGTTATTAAATTTTAAGCCTTTTAATTCTGTGAAGGCAAAAAGTGGAAACCTAATAAACACATGTATATGTAAAAATAAAAAAAAAAGAAAAAGGCTTTAGAATGGTAAATTTACAACTAATAAAATTAAGTCCAACTTTATACAATTAGTATACAGAGAACATATCATCCCATGGTTTAGAACATATAAAATCTCTAACTATATAAATCTCTCTTTTTTAGGTTTAGATAAATTCATCAATGATAGACACCAAAAAGGAAATTAATTTCAGGGTGACAAAAGAGGAGGAAGAGGGCCCAAAAGACGCATTTAGAGGTTATATATTTTGTTAGGTCCTCTGCTAGGAACATTATACACATTTCATTTAATCCTCATGATAACCCTGTGAGTATATATTACTAGGATTTCCATGTTGCTGATAAGGAAACTGAGGTTTAAGAGAAGTTACATAGTGAAAACTACTTAAATGTCTATCAACAGATGAATTTTTTTTTTAATTTCAGATTATTGTGGGGGTACAAATGATTAGGTTATATTGTTTGCATTTGTTAGGTAAAGTTCAAGTGGTAGTTGAGTCCTTCACCCAGGGGGGTGTGCTGTATACACTTACATTATGCACATTATATGAGAGCTTACTAATTCTCCCCTCCTCTCTTTCCTGTTCCCTTCTCTCCCTTCTCCCCATTTGAATTTAATTGTTTTTTTCTTGCATGAGATGTAATTGCATATCTATTAGAATGTTTTTATTTTAAATAGTACACACATACAGTGGAATAACATTCACCTTTAAAAAAAACAAGGAAATCTTGTAATATATGACACATAGATGAATGCTGAGGTCACTGCTAAGTGAAATAAGTCAGTCACAGAAAGACAAATACTGCATGACTCCACTTATATGAGACATCAAACTCATAGTTGCAAAGACTAGAATGGTGGCTGCCAGAGGGTAGGAGAAAGGGGAATTGAGGAGTTCCTAATCAACAGGTCTAACATTTCAGTTATGCACGATAAATAAGTTCTAGAGATTTGTTGTATAACATTGTGCCCATAGATAGCAATACTGACTATATTGTATACTCAAAAATCTGTTAAGTGGGCAGATCTCATATCAAGTGTTCTCACCACAGTGAAAATTAATAAAATAACAATATAAAATGAGAATTTACATAACATCTAAGTCACATACTGCTGGTTAATATAAGGTTTGGATATAGACTGGAAAGGAAGTGAAGTCATTCTTATTTGTAGATGATATGATTAGCTAGGTAGAAAATTTTAAGATATCTACAAAAAGGTTACTAGAACTAATAAGTGAGATTAGTAAGTTTGCAGAACTATAAAACCAGCATACCATAGCAAACCAGCATACCAATAAAAATCTATCCTATTTCTACACAGTAGCAATAAACAATGTGTAGGTGAAATTTTAAAATATATACCAGCATCAGAAATATGAAAATACTTAGGAATAAGTTTGGTGAAAGATGTCCATGACCTACACAATATGGCTGAGATAAACTAAATAAAATCTAAATAAATGGAGATGTATATACCTTGATCCCTGATTGGAAGAATCAGTATGGTTAATGTGTCAATTCTCCCCCAAATTGATCTATAGATACAGCACAATCCCAATCATAATGTCAGCAGTCATTGTTATTATTATTTTTTGATATAGGGTCTTGCTCTGTTGCCTGGGCTAGAGTGTAGTGACATCATCACAGCCCACTGCAACACTGAATTCCTAGGCTCAAGCAATTCTCATGCCTCAGCTTCCAAAGCAGCTTGGACTACAGGAGCATCCCACCATACCTAGCTAATTTTTCTGTGTTGTTTGTTTGTTTGTTTTAGAGATGGGGTTGTGCAATGATGCTTAGACTTGTCTCAACTTCTGCCCTCAATCAGTCTCCCTACTTCAGACTCCCAAGTGCTAGGATTATAGGTGTAAGTCACCATGCTTGCCCTGGCAGTCGTTTTAAATCAAAATTGACAAGTTGATTCTAAATTTTATGGGAAGTCAAACAATGAGGAATAGTCAAAATATCTTTAAAAACAAAGTTAGAGGACTTAAACCAATTTCAAAATGTATCATAAAGCTACAGTAATCAAGACAGTGTGGTACTAGCATACAAATAAATATATAAATTAATGGAACACAACATTGCCCAAAAATAGACCCATATGCAGAAAGGCAATTGATTTTTGACAAAGGTACCAAAGCAATTAAATGGGAAAAGAATTATCTTTTAAACAAATAACACTGAAACAAAAACCCTCAGCTCTTACCTTACACCACATATGTTAACCCAAAATAGATCCTATACCCAAGTGCAAGATCTAAAATTATATAACTTCTAGAAGAAAAATCATGTGGATGATATAATCAGCTAGGTAGAAAATTTTAAGGTATCTACAAAAAGTTACTAGAATTTGGATAAGGCAAAGACTTCTTTAAAAGGACACAAAAAGCACAAATATAAAAGAAAAAATCATTAAACTGGACTTTATCAAAATCCAAAAGTATACCCTTTTTCTTTTCAAAAGACACTTTTAAGAAATGGAAAGGCAAACCACAGACTGGGAGCAAATATCTGTAAATTTCATATGTTGAACAAAGGACTTGTATCTAGAATATATAAATAACTCTTATAACTGAATATTATAATTTTAAAAACAATAATAATGGACAAAATATTTACACAGACACTTTACTAAAGATGATATAAATATGGAAAATAAGCACACGAAAAGATCCTCAACATCACTAGCCACTATAAAAATATAAAACTGCAAAGAAATACCAATAAATAGCTACTAGAATGGTTAAAATTAAAAAGACGGACCATAATAAGTGTTGGTGGGGATGTACAGGAATAGAACTATCTTACACTACTGGTGTAAGATGTTTACAACCACTTGATAAACAATTGGTAGCCTTTTATTATAATGATATACCCATCATATGGCTCATCCATCCACTCATAGATTTAACTAAGAAAAATTCAAATACATTTTTACACAAAGAAAATGTGTTCATAGCAGTTATATTCATTATACCCCAAATTATTCGTAATAACCAGAAATAATGCAAATGTTCAACAACAGGTAAATGCATTAACAAACTACTATAATGTATCTATGCAATAGAATGTTTCAATATAAAGGAACAAATTGTTGGTACATGCACCAAAATTAATGGCTATAAAATAATTATGTTGAGTGAAAGAAGGCAACCCCAGAATACATACTATCTTATTTTATAGATGAATCTAGAAAATGGAAACTATGACAGTGATAGAAAGTTTATCAGTGGTTGCCTGAGGGTTGTGGGGCTGGATTACAAAGGGGAGCAAGGAAACTGTTGAGTGTGATGAATATTTTAATTACCTTAACTGTGGTAATTACTTCATAGGCATTGATAAAACTCATCAAATTGTATATGCACATATACATGTTTAATTTATTGTACATCATTTATACCTATTTAAAAATAAAAAATGTAAACTTTGCCTCAATATCACAGTGAATATACTTGTAAAATAGGACTGATTTCCCAAGCAAATAAAAATCAGTATCCTGAATGACGTTAATAGGATTATGGAATAAGAAGGCCTGAACTCTCCTACTCCCATAAACACACCAATTCAAAAACAAAACGAGGACAAATTTCCATTATCAGAAATACAGAAACTATTCAAGAGGCTCCTGTACTGTGAGTGACCATGTGATTAGCCACCCCAAAGCCAGTAGGTAAATTTGAAGTACTCACAATAATCCCTATGCCCTGCACAGAGCCAAACAATTGGGACAAAACCCCTGCAGAACCCAGCTTTACCCTAGGAAGAGAAAGAGTTAGGCAACATGTCTAATACCCCAACTTTTCCAGGAACTGTCCAAAAAACTGGCTTCTGTCTTGCCTGTTTCAGAGTATTGATGGAATCCAGCAGCATTTCAGAACCACTGAGATCAGAGACAGTGGCTTAGGCTGGCAGTTCCTATAGCCCCTCTCCCCATCTCAATACAGAGCCAGCAGGTAAAAACCCCTAGCTCTCAGATTCTCCCTGGAGAAGAAAGGAGTTAGACTGCATATCTAATGCCCCATCTTCTTTGGGGGATGCACCAAGGACTGGCTTCTATCTTGTCTACACTGAAGAGCTGCCAGGACCTGTTATACTTTCTCTCAGGATCAGTGTGATCAGAGATGGCAATTTAGGCTTGTAATTGCCATAGCCCCACCAACAGGCTCAATACAGAGCAAATAAGCAGAAAATCCTGGATACCAACTTGTCCTTGGAGAGGGAAAGAGTCGGACAGAGTGTCTAATGAGTTAACTTTTTCAAAAGATGCTCTGACTTCAGTCATACTCATTTCAAAGCACTGAGGAGACCCTGTATATTCTTGATGCTTGGGGGCTGCTAAGGAAAGAGAAAGCAGGTTGTACTAGCACAAGGTCTGGACTGATTGATGAGGGTCTTCTGTATGAGGCTAGTCTGTGAAGACTGGGAGAGGTAACTGTCTAATGAGCAGATACTAACATAAAAAAGGGGAAGAAAGAGAGAAATATGTTCCTAACAATGGGAAAAAAATGAATCTTCTGAAACCAATCCCAAAGACACAGAGACGTGATTTATCTGACAGATACAAAATAACTACCATAAAGATGATCAGTAGGTTCAGGATAACAATGCATGAACAAGGTATTGGGGGGATCACAACAAGGAGAAATCAAGGTACTCAGCAACCCCATTGAGTCAAACTATGAGCACAGTAACAAGAAAGGGGAAGGAAGAGAAGAGAGGACAGTTATGGAGTGGACCATACTGGAGGAGCCCAGAGCCAAAGAGAAGGGTAAGGTAGACCCATCCCCCACCCAGGGGCTCTCTGAGCAGCAAAACATATGATCTGTTGCCCCATGGGAGAGTGCTCTGCAAGGGGGAAAAGACCCAGTTTTCCTATACCTGGGAATATCCTCCTCTGGGTCCCTCTCCAGCCTGGTAAAATAGTGAACAATTTTGACTCTAGCCACCTTGCCACATTGCAGCCCCAATCCATTCCCCATATTTCTTGGATTGCACAACAGACTGCCTGCAACAGACGCCTGCTTCCCAGGGCATAGGTGACCTGGAGTGCCAGCATAGCTCAGACAGCCTGGAGGGGCTGCCCCCTCCCCAGGTACCAGGAAGGTGACAGAGTTTTAAATCCTACTCAGCCCCCATAGTAACCAAGAAAGTAAGGGGAACAGAAGCCACTTGCCCTGTCACTGGCAACCAGTGAGATCTTTAGCCAGCCAAGGGAGAAAAGGGAGACAGGTCCTGTACCCCCCCCCCACCAAAGTATCTGGCAGAATCTCTGAGAGACATTTGTATGGCCTAATGAATTGAGTACACCCTGCCTCCTCCACTGCAGAATTGCTGGCTCAATTACACTAACTTTGGTAAGATGGGTCTTTCCTGAGTCTCACTCCTGCTAGGGGGTAACTTTCCCTACCCTCTAGAGTGGTGCTATCCAGCATCTGTGCCCAGGAGTCCAACTCTCGTGGCTCAGCTCCCAGTAACCCTCCTGACAACTTAAAGAGGGGCAGGTCTAACCTCAGGTGACCCCACTCTGGGAAATTCCTGGGAAGCAGATAGTAAGCCACAGATTCTAATTCACCTACCATGGGAGAAAGCCAGGCATGCCAAATCTGTGGCATCCCAGACTCTGGCAAAAATGTGGCTCTGATAATTTGTTTGAGGGCAGGGCTGGCACGTGGGCTGGAACAGTTCCATTTAATTATCTAGGAGCCATCCCTGGTCTGGGAGTGTTATCTGGGGATCATGTCCTCAGCCCCACCACACCCAAACTGGAGATTGCAAGGCCAGTTCTCAGAGACCTTCACACTCTGAAGACCTGATGTAGAGCTTGGTGAGGCCATGTATAGAAGTGGCAGCAGCTCATTTGATCAGACAGCAGTAAAAGGGAGTGGCAAGCCCCATATCCTGGAGCTTCTGATCTTATTTCAGTTTGAGTTTCCAAACAGGTCTCCTGGATGCTTCCCATGGGACTCTAAGTAGATTATCTCTCAATAACTATTTAGGGACAATCTAATATTCCAGGTTAAAAAATAATAAATATATAAATAAACTGAAAATACACATGAGAAAGAATCAGCTGAAGAATCCTGAGAAAATGAAAAATCAGAGATCAACTCCCCCAAGAGATCACAAGAAAGATACAGCTGAAAATATCATCGATAGATAATTTGTTGAAATAACAGAAATAGAATTCAGAATATGGATGGCAAATAAGATGAATGGAGTTGAGAAGAAGGGAGAAAAAGAAATCCAAAAACTATCTCAAGAAATCAGTAAAATTACAGATAAAGTCACCAAGGATAAGGACATAACTAGGAAATATATAGTAGAACTTAAGGAATTGAAAGTGGCATTCAAGGAGTTCAAAACATAGTAGAGAGTCTCAGCAATACAGTAGAACATGGAGAAGAAAGACTCTTAGAAATCTAAGATGAGACTTTTGAACTATCCAATCATTCAAAGAGGCGGAAAAGAAGAGAATAAAGGCAGAAGTATCACTGAGAAAGATATGCGGCTACACCAAGTGCACAAATTCACGAATCATACAGATTACTAAAGAAGAGAGTCCTAAAAGCATAGAATCTCTAGTTCACGCTTGGCACCTATGGCTCAACGGGCTAAGGCGCCAGCCACGTACAACTGAGCTGGCGGGTTTGAATCCAGCCTGGGCCTGCCAAACAACAATAACACTGCAACCAAAAAATGGCCAGGCATTGTGGCAGGCACCTGTAGTCCCAGCTGCTTGGGAGGCGGAGGCAGGAAAGTCACTTGAGCCCAGGAATTGGAGGTTGCTGTGAGCTGTGATGCTACCGCACTCTATCCAGAGTGATAGCTCGAGGCTCTGTCTCAAAAAAAAAAAAAAAATCTCTAGTTCAGGACATAATGGTGGAGCATTTCTGAACCATTGTGAGAGCCAGAAATTCAGATACTAGATATTTTCAGAACCCCAGCATGACTCAATTCAATCATTCAAACAAAGCATATCCCAGATACAATATAATTACCTTAGTTAAAGTCAAAATGAAAAAGGAAATTCTGCAAGCAGCCAGGCATAAGCAACTTCTTACCTACAAGATAAGATAACAGGGTGACAGTGAACTTTTCTGCTGAAATTTTTCAAGCTAGAGGAGGGTGATCATCTGCTCCTTCTTAAATAAAACAATTTTCAGGCCAGGATGCTATATCTGCTAAACTAAGCTTCAAATTTGATGGAAAAATCAAATCTTTTACTGATATGCAGACATTGAGGAAATTTGCTACAATAAGAACAGCTCTGCAGGAAACACTCAGACCTGTTCTTTACACTGACGATCACAACAGATGGCCATCAAAGTAAAGAGACACAGAAATCAAAGGACAAAGCCTATCCTCCACAATGGACATGTGAGAAAATTAAGCAACAAACCTCTACCAAATATGATGACCAGAACTCCACTATACTTACCAATTCTCTCAATAAATGGGAATGGCTTGAATTCTCCACTGAAGAAACACAGGTTGGCTGACTGGATAAAAAAGCACATGTCAACTATGTACAGTCACACTCAGGGTGAAGGGTTGGAAAGCAATATTTTAGGCAATTGGAAATCAGAAGAAAGTAGGGGTTGAAATCTTATTTGCAGATAAAATTGGATTTAAACCAACAAAAATAAAGAAATACAAAGCTGGACACTATATACTGGTCAAGAGAACAATACAACAAGAAAACATTTCAATCCTAAATATCTATACAAACAACTTAAATACTCCCAGATTTATGAAATGAACCTGAACCAAGCTGAAATATATGATATCCTGCAACATCATAATCACTGGTGTCTTCAATACCACTCAGCCAGAACTGGACAGATCCTCAAGCAGAAACTAAACAAAGTAGCAATTAATTTAAATATGACTTTAGAACAAATAGGCTTAAAGAACATTCCACCATAATAATACTGAGTATGTGTTCTTGTCAACTCATGGATCATTCTCCAAAATTGATTATATCATAATGCACAAATTAAATCTCAACAAACTTATAAGAACACAAATTATACTTTGTATCTTTCTGGACTACCACAGAATAGAAATAGAACTCAATACCAGCAAAAACATTCATCCTCACAAAACATCATAGAAACTAAACAACCTTATGGTTAATGACAAATGGGTCATAAAGCAATAAATAAATAATAAAATCATTAAAATTTTCAAACAAAATGATAATGAAGCCACAAGCTATCAAAACCTGTGGGATAATACAAAGGCAGTCCTAAGAGGGAAACTTATCACATTAAATGCCCGTATCCAAAAAAGAGAAAGAGTGAAGATCAAAACCTAATGAATTATCCCAAGGAGCTAGAAAAGAGCAATCCAAACCAAAACCTAGCAGAAGAAAAAAAAATAACCAAAATAAAAGTCCAAATTAAATGAAATTGATAACATAAGAACCATTCAGAAGATCAGTGAAACAAAAAGTTGGTTCTTTGAAAAGATTAAAAATATTGATCAACCCTTGGCAGATTAACCAGAAACAGAAAAGTAAGGTGTCAAATAACCTTAATCAGAAACTAAAAAGGAGAAATAGTAACAGATACCACTGAGATAAAAAGGATCATCATGGATTACTATAAGAAAATTTACTTACAGAAATTTGAAAACTTAGAGGAAATAGACCAATACCTGGAATCACATCATGTCCCTAAGCTCAACCAGAAAGAATTAGAAAGTTTGACCAGACCAATATCAAGTACTGAAAATTCATTACAATACAAAATTTCCCCCCTCTAAAAGGTCCTGGACCAAATGGTTACACACTAGAATTCCCCAAATATTCAAAGAAAAACTCAGACCTATATTGCAGAACCTATCCCAAAAAATAGAGAAGGAAGGGAGGTGGGAGAGGCAAGATGGCCGACTGCAAGCAGCTTCCAACAGAGGCTCCTGTCCAAAAGGAAAGATAACCTCCAGAAACTGCTCAAATGAGCTGAAGACTGGGAGCCCAACCAAGAGAGAGAAATGATAACTACAGATCACCTCTGAGGCAAGCAAATATTTCAAGAAACCAAGATTCAGGCAAAAAACTGAACTAAAGATTTCCGCTATTCTGAACTTCCAGGACACCCTTCCCCCCTTACCTGACACACCAGAAGCTTGACCTCTGATGAATCTGAGGGAGGAAGACTTGAGCAGTGCACACCCTCTCTATCTGCCAGACCAGGAGGCCCACCAGGTAACAGATTCTAGGGCCATACCGAGCCCCGGCCAGCCCCCAGGCCAGGGATGCAGCTGGGATCCCCACACAGCTCTGATACATGCCCCACCAGGCCTCAGCCCACCACCGCAGTGGCCAGGAACTCCACCGGGACCACTGAGCAGCCCCAATGGGCATCCCACCAGGCCTTGGCCCACCACCAGCAGCAGCCAGAAATTCTGCCAGGACACCTTTTAGGCCTTAGCTTGCTACCAGCCTCAGCCAGGAACTCAACTGGGACTCCTGTGCAGCATGATTGGCATCAAGTCGGGCCTTGGTCCGCCACCAGGAGCAGCCAAGTACTCTGCCAGGACTCCTGTGTGGCCCCATTGGCACCCCACAGGGCCTTGGCCTGCCACCATCAGCGGCCAGGAACTCTGCCAGTACTCCTGCCTTGCACCCATCTCTGCTCCTCCCAGGATCAGCCTACCATCCGCCAGGACCCCCACCTGGCTCAAATCCATGTCCCAGGCCCATCGCCCACAGCGGCCAGGAACTACACTCTGCCGGGACCTCCACGCAGCCCTGAATGGCACCCCACAGGGCCTCTGTCTCCCTAACCGGGCCAGGAATGCTGGGAGCCACACAACCCACCTCCTACCCTACCCTCTCTGCCTCCGAACCGGCACCACCTGTCTGGCCAGGGAATCAGGAGGCTGCGCGACCCATGGCCTCCCTCCTTATCTCTCCTCCCTGTCAGAGACTGCCGGAGGCATGGGCTCCCCTTGCAAAGGTCATCGGGTGCCCCATCCCACACCCTGCTGCTTTATCTGGGCGTGCCACACTCAAGAACTGCTCCCGTAGCCAGAACTCCCTGAGTGGGGCAGTCCCAGAGGAGCTACACAGGGTTACTCCCTACAAAGATCCAGAAACAACAGAGTGATCCTGCCGGGGTCTGATCTGGGAGAAACACCTCCCCAACTCTGAGGTTGGTCATAGGCAACAGTGAAAAATAATCATGAGGCGGAATCAATAGAAAAACTCTAGCAATATGAATATTCAGAGTAGATCAACGACAAGGTAGATACAACACAAGATCCCTTGTATAAGCAAATGGCTGAGATGTCAGAAATCGAATTCAGAGTCTGGATAGCAAATAAGATCAGTGGAATGGAGATGGAATTAGAATTTCAAGCAATAATCCAAAAGATGACCCACAAGATGTCTCAAGAATTCAACGGATTCAAAGACAAAATTACCAAAGATTTTGACACATTGAGACAAGAATTTGCAACCTTCAAAGATCTGAGAAATACAGTAGAATCCCTCAGTAACAGAATAGAGCAAGCAGAAGAAAAGATTTTTGACATGGAAGACAAAGCTTTCGAACGCTCCCAAACTTCCAAAGAGGAAGAGAAATGGAAGGCAAAAGTGGATCATTCTCTCAGACAGATCCGGGATAACTCGAAGAAAACCAATATTCACCTTATAGGGATACCTAAAAATGATAAAGTGGTGTAACAAGGCACAGAGTCTCTTCTTTATGAGATATTAAAAGAGAACTTTCCAGACATGCCAAGAGATTCTGAAATTCAGATAGCAGTTTCAGAACCTGAGCTGACTCACCCTGAATAAGCCATCCCCCAGGCACATCATAATTAACTTCACTAAAGTTAATATGAACGAGAACATTCTGAAAGCATCCAGACATAAGAAATCTATTACCTATAAGGGGAAAAATATTAGAATAACTGCAGATCTCTTTGATCAAACCTTTGAAGCTAGAAGAGAATGGTCATTGACTTTTTATCTCCTAAAACAAAAGAACTTTCAACCCAGGATCCTTTACCCAGCTAAACTGAGTTTCATTTATGATGGAGAAATTAAATACTTTAATGACATCCATATGTTGAAGAAATTTGCTATAACTAAACCAGCTCTCCAGGATATTCTCAGACCTATCCTCTGTAAGGATCAGCATAATCCTCCACCACAAAAGTAAAATCACCCAGAAACTTTTTATCAAATTTCAACTTCCACAGTGATGAAAGGATTTAAAATGCCCACTGGACTTTCTAAAGATGTATCATTGTTTTCAATTAATGTGAATGGTTTAAATTGTCCTCTAGAGAGGCATAGGTTGGCTGACTGGATACAAAAATATCAGGCCAGATATCTGCTGCATACAAGAATCTCATCTCACCTTAAAAGATAAATCTAGACTCAAGGTGAAGGGCTGGTCATCTATATTCCAGGCAAATGGAAAACAGAAAAAAAGCAGGCGTTACAATCTTATTTGGAGACATAATAGGCTTTAAACCAAACAGAGTAAAGAAGGGTAAAGATGGAGATTTCATATTTGTTAAAGATACTACTCAATATGATGAGATTTCAATTATTAATATTTATGCACCCAACCAGAATTCACCTCAATTTATAAGAAAAACTCTAATAGACATGAGTAACTTGATCTCCTCCACCTCCATAGTAGTTGGAGATTTTAATACTCCTTTAGCAGTGTTGCATAGATCCTCCAAAAAGAAGCTAAGCAAAGAAATCTTACACTTAAACTTAACCATTCAGCATTTGCATTTAACAGACATCTACAGAACATTTCATCCTAATAAATTTGAATACACATTCTTCTCATCACCCCATGGAACATACTGCAAAATTGATCACATCTTAGTTCATAAGTCTAACCTCAGCAAATTTAAAAGAATAGAAATTATTCCTTCCATCTTCTCCAACCATCATGGAATAAAGGTTGAACTCAATAACAAAAGGAATCTGCATACTCATACAAAAACATGATAATTAAATATCCTTATGCTGAAGGATAGATGGGTCATAGACGAGATTAAGAAGGAAATTACCAAATTTTTGGAACAAAATGACAATGAAGACACAATTTATCAGAACCTCTGGGATAGTGCAAAGGCAGTCCTAAGAGGGAAATTTACAACACTTCGAGAGTTCCTCAAGAAAATGGAAAGAGGAAGTTGACAACTTAATGGGACTTCTTAAGCAACTGGAGAAGGAAGAACATTCCAACCTCAAATCGAGCAGAATAAAAGAAATAAGCAAAATTAGAGCAGAATTAAATGAGATTGAAAACAAAAGAGTTATACTATAGATCAATAAAT
>CAUYON010091847.1:0-18388 GCA_963573935.1 Arctocebus calabarensis
GGGGGTCCTCCTCATAAAGTATTCTCCCAGGCCAATTTCTTCAAGTGTTTCTCCTGCACTCTCTCCAAGAATCTTTATAGTTTCATGTCTTAAGTTTAAATCTTTTATCCAATGAGAGTCAATTTTTGTTAATGGTGAAAGGCGTGGGTCCATTTTCAGTCTTGTACAAGTTGCCAGCCAATTGTCCCAGCACTATTTCTTAAATAGGGAATCTTTCCCCCAATTTATATTTTTGATGGGATTATCATAGATCAAAGTGTCTGAGTATGAAAGTATCAAAGATGATAAGTGTCTGAGTTCATCTCTTGGTTCTCAATTCTGCTCCATACATCTACCTCTCTATTTTTGTGCCAATACCATGCTGTTTTGATCACTATAGATTTATAGTATAGTATATGGTAGTGTGATTCCTCCTGATTTGTTTTTATTTCTGAGTAATGTCTCGGCTATTCAAGGTTTTTTCTGGTTCCATATAAAACAAAGTACTATTTTTTCCAGGTCTTTAAAGTATGACAGTGGTGCTTTGATAGGGATTGCATTACATTTGTAAATTGCTTTGGGTAATATGGACATTTTAACAATGTTGATTCTTCCCAGGCATGAGCATGGTATGTTTTTCCATTTGTTAACATCTTCAGATATTTCTTTTCTCAGAGTTTAATAATTCTCTCTCTCTCTTTTTTTTTTTTTTTTTTTGCTGTTTCTGGCTGGGGCTGGGCCTGACCCTGCCACCTCCGGCATATGGGCCTGGCACCCCACTCCCCTGAGCCACAGGCACCCAACCCTAATAATTCTCTTTATAGAGATCTTTCACATCCTTTGTTAGGTAAATTCCCAAATATTTCATCTTCTTTGGCACAACTGTAAAGAGAACAGAGTCCTTGACTGTTTTTTTGGCTTAACTATTATTGGTATATATAAAAGCTACTGATTTGTGACTGTTGATTTTGTATCCTGAAACGCTAATGTATTCTTGATCACTTCTAAGTTGAATCCCTGGGGTTTACCAGGTATAAAATCATATCATATGTGAAGAGTGAAAGTTTGATCTCCTCTGACCATATTTGCATACCCTTGATCACCTCTGGCCTGATTGCAATGGCTAAGACTTCCATTATAATGTTAAAAAACAGTGGAGACACTGGGCAACCTTGCCTGGTTCCTGATCTGAGTGGAAATGTTTTCAATTTTACTCCATTCAATATGATATTGGCCGTGGGTTTGCTATAGATGGCCTCTATCAGTTTAAGAAATGTCCCTTCTATACACATTCTCTTAAGTGTTCTGATCATGAAAGGATGTTGGATATTATCAAAAGCTTTCTCTGCATCAATTGAGAAAATCATATGGTCTTTGTTTTTTAGTTTGTTTATGTGATGTATTATATTTATAGTTTTACGTATATTGAACCAACCTTAAGACCAGACCCTGGGATAAAGCCCACTTGGTCATGATGTATAATTCGTTTGATATGTTGCTGGATTCTGTTTGCTAGGCTCTTATTGAATATTTTTGCATCTATGTTCATTAAAGTTATTGGTCTACAATTTTCTTTTCTTGTTGGGTCTTTTCCTGGTTTGGGGATCAGGGTGATATTTGCTTCATAAAATCTCAGCTGTGGAGATATATAAGCAACTAAGACACACACACACACACACCGCTCCCCCTCCCCCCAGGCAGCAACTGGAAGAGGAGAATCCCACACTCCCACAACAGTACAACCAGGGTACAACATTGGTGTGTCCCTGGGTGATCAGCCCAGGTCAAGAGTTCCAAACCAATTGTCCTGGTCAACACAAACACCAATTAGGTGGGAGAGTTCAAAAGGTCTTCAGCATCTAGGCAGCGGGGTCCACTGGCAGCTCATGTGTAACTCACTGCAGTGCTCTGTGGCATCAGAAAAGCTCGCCCATCAAAATAGTCCAGGGGGCTGCTGCCTCCTTCCCCACCTTGCACCTGCGTCACCCCCACGCAGTGGTAGTCCCAGTTCCCTCTAAAGAGCAAATGCGCGTGGGATTTGGGCCTGCCAGAGTCAGAGGGAAGTCAATGCCTCGTAGGCCAAGTGACCACACTCCACCACCAGCTGGCTGGGGGTGTTGAAGTCTTATTAGCTTGGGTGCTCAATGGAAACTGGGGGTTGTTCCACCTGAGCGCGTTCCAAACCAGAGGTCAACAAAGCAGCAAATGTTTTTCACCCTCAGAGACCATGCCTCTGTCCCAGCCGCCCTGCTCCTCTGGTATCCCTGCGATGTGAGGTCTAGCTCCCTCCGGCAGTCCACAGAATTGCAGAGGTGTCTCTCTGAAATTTGACACGGGCAGGATTGCTCTATTAACGATGCTGCTAGGTGAGAGGTGTCTCCGCGTTCCCCTGTCGTATAGAGACCCAAGCCTCCTCCTGCTGCTGAGTGACACCTTCCCCCCTGTGCTTTTCTGCAGGGCTACCGGATTTGACAGAGAAGCTGAACTACCTGAGACCATGCAATACCCAGTCTTAACAAAGAACCACGAACGTTCCTGTCTCTGCAGGTGTTGGGCTTCTAGGCCAGGGGGAAGGGTGGACTGGGAGTTCAAAGTGGTAGGGAAAATATTTGTTCAACCTTCATGCCGGACAAGAGAATGCTCAGGCTCACAGCAGGGACTCAATGGACAAGGAGTCTCAGCTTCCAGCAACTCGCTCCCATGGGGTGAGAGAAGAGGACCCAGTTCACCGCTAGTAGAGATCTCACAGCAAGCAAGCAAGCAACTCTTTGGGGGGAGGGGACGGACATGCAGCGGCGGGTTCTATCGCTGAAATTTGGTTCCTTGGAGTTGCTGCTTGCCTCAGCAGAGAAGACGGGCAATTATCAATCTCTTCTCTCGGCCCCCACCCTTCAGCTTTGTCGGGTTCTTTCTGGCCGTTATCTCTCCCTCTGGTGGAGAGCTTCTGTTGAAAGCTGGCTTCAGTTGGCGATCATCCCCCACTCCCCTTTGCTCTTGTTGAATGTAAAAATCAGAGTTAGGGAGAATAGCCAACCAGAGGTTTTAGCAGAACACAAGGCACACTGAAACAAAATGAACAAAGAAACAAAAACTCAGACACACAAACACACAGACAGACACACAATCAAAAACCAAAACACAAACACACACAGGACAACTCGAATAGCCTGATGTAAGCACTCTCAGCAACCATAAGAGGAAGGGGAGGGGTTAGCACCTGTAGCCCAGTGGTCAGGGCACCAGCCACACACATGAGAGCTGGCAGGCTCGAACCCAGCCCAGGGACTGCCAAACAACAATGACAACCGCAACCAAAAAACAGCCAGGTACTGTGGCGGGCACCGGAAGCTGAGGCAAGAGAACCACAGCTCAGCCCAACAGAGTTAGAGGTTGTTGCGAGCTGCAATTTGCCACAGCACTCCACCCAGGGCAGCACAGTGAGACCCTGTCAAAAAAAAAAAAAAAAAAGAGAGAGAGAAGCAGAGAAAAAAAAGAATAATAATTCAAAAAATTTTAACAATAACTCCTACAAGAAAAAAGGAAAAAAGCAAAAAGAACGAATAAAGAGAGAAATAAAAAAGGCAACAAAATTATGTATGTATACATACACACACACACAAACATGCCTGTATATATGCCCTAGGGATTGTCTTTGGTAGGAATATGTTTATGTTGCAATATACTTTCTGGACACCAGATGGCGCCATGAGTGGTTCCAGGTTTATACCTGTCTCCTGGCGTAAATGTTCTTGGTGTTTCCCTGATTACCTGCTTGGCGCCTAGACCACGCCCTGCTGATTCCACGGATCTCAGAAATGTTCACAGGCACGTTTCCCAAATTCTCCCTGCAGCAGTTCCCCTGAAGTGCGGGATATCCTGGGCCAGTTCCGAATGTAGGACAACTGTCTGCGGGGGGGAGACTCAAATCGCTATGCCTGGCCCGCGGGGAAAGGTGTCTACGGCAACTGCCATCTCCCAAATTCCAAAACCACCATTCCAGATTAAAGGAGAATAAGGAGACGTGACAGAACAAACAGTAATGAGTTGCTTGTAGATGGGATCAGTACTGGAGAAACAATTGCTATAAAGGCCACGCTCTTGGGTCAACTGACAAAATTGGCATGGTGGGCAGAAAAACTGTTCCTTAAAGATTCTCATGTCCTTACCCCCTAAACCTGTAAATATGTTACGTTACATGAGAAAGGGGAATTAAGGTTGCATAAATTGGAAAAAAACTGCATTTGAGAGGACTGCCTGGATTCTGATTCTCTATGTGAACAGGACGGCTATTGACTAAGATGGTGAATGTAGGAAGAACGCTTGGGGTTCACAGCCAGTTTCAGACAGAAAGGGTTTGGGCTGGGCTGCAGGACATTTAGATGGAAATTTCTAGTAGGTGTGTAGAGGTCAGGCATAAAAACAGTATAAAAACAAGCGATCACAGCAGGGAAAGTGTGGACATAGAGAAGAGAGCAGGGACTAGGCGCCTGGGAACACCAGCACACAAGGGCAAGAAGCCCTGAGAGATGATGGAGGCTCAGGGTGGAAGGTAATCTTAACCAGTGTTTTTCAACCTTTGTGTGTGTGTGTGTGTGTGTGTGTGTGGTTTTTGGCCAGGACTGGGTTTGAACCTGCCACCTCTGGCATATGGGGCCAGCGCCCTACTCCTTTGAGCCACAGGCGCCACCCTGTTTTTCAACCTTTTTAATCTCACAGCACATTTGAACCTACTGGTAAATTTCCAGGGCACACTTAAATTATGTTGATCAAAAAAAAAAAAAAAAGTAAAAAAAAAAGAATACTGTGCTTTTTTTTGAGACAGAGTCTCAAGCTGTCACCCTGGGGAGAGTGCCATGGAATCATCATAGCTCAAAGCAACCTCCAACTCTTGGGTTCAAGAGATCCTCTTGCCTCAGTTTTTCTATTTTTAGTAGAGACAGAGGTCTCGCTCTTACTCAGTCTGGTCTTGAATTTGTAAGCTCAAGCAATCCACCCTCCTCAGCCTCCCAGAGTGCTAGGATTTTAGGCATGCACTACTGAGCCCAGCCTGTGCTTTGAACTTCTTCCAAAAATAATTTAATTAATTATTACAAATTTTCAAGGCACATCTAAGATCCTCTCACAGTACACCAGTGCCCATGTACGCTGGTTGAAAATCATTAGTCTAGGGGAAGCCAAGGGAAGAGAGAAAGAAGTGACTGAATTCAACAAACACCAAAATCGCTAGGGGCCACAGCAGACAGAAAAATGACTAACAAGTAGTCAAGGGGCTGAGAAGAGTAAACAAGTGAAAAAGAGCCAAAGGCCGGATGCATTGACTCCGCCTGCAATCCTAGCAGTTTGGGAGGCAGATAGGGGTGGATTGCTTGAGCTCATGAGTTCAAGACCAGCCTGAGCAAGAGTGAGACCCCGGGCTCTTTGCTTGAGCCCAAGAGTTTGAGGTTGCTGGAAACTATGATGATCCCAGGACACTCAACCCCAGGGCAACAGAGTGAGATTCTGTCTCAAAAAAAGGAGATTTCATTGTGTGAATTTGTCATATTTTGTTTATCCACAAGGAAACTCAGGTTGTTTACGCCATTTCCCTATTGTGAATAACGCTACAACGAACATTACAAGTATCTGAGTCTCTGCTTTCAATTCTTTGGGGTATATATCCAGGAGAGGAATTGCTTGGCCATATGGTAATTCTATGTTTAGCTTTTTGAAGAACATCTTGGAAATTTTTCGCCACAGTTGTTAAGAGACCATTAAGTTAACAGCATTGTGTTCCTTGTAATCCCTTGCAGAAATTGTCATCAGTGAGAACTCAACATTAAATTAAATTTCGTCTTTACTATTTTAAGTATCATTAGAAGGGATTAGAATTTGAGATGGAAATTTACTTTAGAACATTATCGGTAAAGTATAATCTAGTTTTCAATATCTTAAAATAGGTACAGTGACACCAAACAAAACATCTAAATTTTAGTATAATTCAGGATTTCAAGAAACATTTTTAGCTTCCTGAAAATGAGATCCTATCCCTTTTTCTCTCTAGTGGATATGTCTGAATGTCATACAGATTTCAAACATGATTTAAACATGTATGTGTCTACCTGTAAAGACTGAACAGATATATATAAAGTTTAATCACAACTACCACAAAAATATCCTGAAGCTCAGAAAAAAGTCTAATGAAAAATATCACAATGTTAGTTTACACTAAATATTCACAACCAGTGTGATCAGAGATTAATTTTTCTCCCTGGCCTCAAGCCATCCTCCCACGTCAGCCTCCTGAGTAGGTAGACTTGAGGCGCCTCCCTAGCTAAACATGGAGTCTTGCTCTGTTGTGTTGCCCAGGCTGTTCTCAAACTCCATGCCTCCAGGGATACTCCCACATCAGCCTTCCAAAGTGCTAGGATTACAGCTGTGAATCGCTACCCAATCTGATGGACTTTTTTTTTTTTTTTGAGACATAGTTTCACTGTGTCACCCTCGGTAGAGTGCTGCAGCATCACAGCTCACAGCAACCTCAAACTCTTGGGCTTAAGTGATTCTCTTGCCTCAGCCTCCCAAGTAGTTGGGATTACAGGAGCCTGCCACATACCTGGCTACTGATGGACTTTTATTAGCCATTCACAAGTCAGGCAGCATTCAAATTATAAAACAGAAAAGAGCTCCATAAGCTAAACCGAATAGGTGAGTTTCATAAGCAGGAAAAAGCATAGGAAAGCAGTAACAAGGAACAGATAGCATATTGGTTATTTCGAGGTTACTTTCCTTATAGGGATGTAAACAAAATCGTGTTGGCTTAATGGAATTCAGCTATTTCCTCTCTCCAGCTTTTTTAGAAAGTCAGATCTTACAAGTAAACAACTTAGGCTTTGGTTTGGTGATGTGGGACCTTAGCGTGAGTGACTCCATTTTGGGTCTATTGTCTTCTCTTTAACAACTTTTTATTATCAGGGAAAAAAAGTTTTGTTTTTCATCAGTGTAACCTGGTTTCTTGTACCCTCAATGAATCCCCAACAATAAAAAAAAAGTTTCGTTTTTCTAGCCAGGCAGAAAGTGCCTGTAGTCCCAGCTACTCGGGAGGCTGAGGCAAGAGAATTGCCTAAGCCCAGGAGTTGGAGGTTGCTGTGAGCTGTGTGACACCACGGCCCCCTACCAAGAGCGATAAAGTGAGACTCTGTCTCTACAAAAAAAAAAAAAAAAAGTTTTGTTTTTCTTTTAACAACAGTAAGATCAATTTAAATTTTATATAACTATCTTAAATATTATGAATCAATAATTTTTTTTTTGTAGAGACAGAGTCTCACTTTATCACCCTTGGTAGAGAGCCGTGGTGTCACACAGCTCACAGCAACCTCCAACTCCTGGGCTTAGGCGACTCTCTTGCCTCAGCCTCCTGAATAGCTGGGACTACAGGCGCCCGCCACAAGGTCTGGCTATTTTTCTATGTTGCAGTTTGGCCGAGGCTGGGTTTGAACCCGCCACCTTCAGTATATGGGGCCGGCGCCCTACTCGATGAGCCACAGGTGCCGCCCTGAATCAATAATTTTTATTAAAAAGTCAACACAAATACCTGCCTACAATAAGCCTACCAATATCTTTTTTTGTTGTTGTTGTTGAGACAGAGTCTCATTCTGTGTCCTGGCATCATAATTCACAACCTCAAACTCCCAGGCTCAAGCGATCCTCTAGCCTCAGCCTCCCAAGTGATAGGACTACAGGCACCTGCCACAATGCCCGGCTAGTTGTTCTACTTTTAGTAGACAGTTCTTGCTCTGGTTCAGGCTGGTCTCTAATTCCTGAGTTCAAGCAATCCACCCCCTCAGCCTCCCAGAGGGTTAGGATAACAGGTGTGAGTCACCTCACCAAGCCAGTCAAACAACATCTTATGACAGGGAGTAAAACCTCTCTAGACTACAGTGAAGTAGGCAGCCTATGTAGGTAAAGTTTTATACCTGGATTCATACCTGGATTTTCATAATGGATATATAATGGATAGAATGAAATGTCCTTATCACTTATTAAAAAAGAATGTCTTTATTTTATAAAAATGATACAACATTCATTTTGTTTGACAGCTACAGAAAAGGTCACTGGTAATCCTGTCGCTTACAAAACACATTCTTCTTAGTAAAGCATCACAAGAATGGAGAAGCAAGAATCCAATCTACTCAATTCTAATGTGAAGGCAGTAGGTGAGCTAATACATGGTGAGGCATGGGGGGATGAATGGGAGGAAGGAGAAGGATGGGGGTCACGGTGTATGGCACACCTCCCGGGGGCGAAACACAAGTATAAGAGGGCATTTATCTAACAGACGCCATCAGTAATTATTTGTACCCTCAATAAATCTCAAACAATAAAAAAAAGGGGTTAACAGTGGGTGGATATGTTTCTAGACCTCTCAATTTACTCGTAGGTGCAGACAGGATTGATGGTGGGCATCACTATACTTTTTATTCTAAAAACTTTTAGAAAAAAATAAAAATTAAAAAATTAAAAGTTTTAGATTTCATTTTATTTGAACATAATCCAAAAAATCTTAGACATGAAACTGAAGAGGGCAGCTGAATTTCAGGTAAGTGTTTCTTCACCCCAAGGCAGTGGTTTTCAACCTTTTTTATCTCATAGCACACTTGAAACACACAGTAAACTTCCGTGGCACATTTAAATTAATGTTGATTAAAAAAAAAGAGTTAAAAAAAGAATATCCTTACTGTGTTTTGAACTTCTTCCAAAAATAATTTAATTAATGATCTTTGGAAATTTTTTGAGGCACATCTAAGATCCTGTTACCACACACCAGTGTGCCTTAGCACACTGGTTGAAAATCGCTGCCCTAAAGCTACTGGTTCCTAAAAAGAGCTAAATAAGCCAGTGGTTATCTAACTCTAGCACACTACTAATCCCCTGCAGGGCTTGTTAAATCCCAGATTGCTTGACCCCATCCCCAGGGGGGGTTGGGGGAGCAAGAATCAGCACGTCCAACAAATTTCCAGGCCAGATTCCCAGGCGATGCTGACAACAAATTTCCAGGCCAGATTCCCAGGCGATGCTGGTATTGCTGCTCTGGACCACACTTTGAGAACTACCTGGTTAAGGCCAAGAAAAAAAAGATAGTGGGGCTGTGCCTGTGGCTCAAAGGAGTAGGGCGCCGGTCCCATATACCGGAGTACCGGAGGTGGCAGGTTCAAACCCAGCCCCGGCCAACAGCTGCAAAAAAAAAAAAAAAAAGGTAGTGAAAAACTTAAGGTGGGTTACTAGGGTTTTCCCCCATATTATCATCTTGATACATCATGACTTGACATGAGCAGAGAGATGAGGCAGTTCGTTCTTAGTCTTCATCACACTTTCCTTCCCCCATGTCTCAATTTGTCAATATACGTTAATTTTGCTTTGTCAAGATTTATAACATTTTCACTCCATTCTAAAATCATTCTATTTGCTGGGACTTTGTTGGGGAATCTGGCATCCCCTCTGCTGCGTTCCCATTAAATGTTGCTTACTCCGTGGGCTCTGGCTTCCCCTGGCTGCGGTGGGACCTGGGAAATGCCAAGTGATTCTTTCCCCCTGCTAGGGTTCTGAGATGGTAGCAAAGCCTTTGTTGTCCCAAGAGTTTTCATACTCTCCTCCACATGGCCTAGTCACATCAGTCTCTTTGTCTACACCAGGGCCTAGTGTCAGCAAGATTTTTGTCAACTCCTTTTTTTTACTTAATATTTCTTTTCTTTTGTTTGTTTGTTTATTTATTTATTTATTTATTTTTGAGACAGAGCCTCAAGCTGTCACCCTGGAAAGAGTGCTGTGGCATCACAGCTCACAGCAACCTCCAATTCCTGGGCTCAAGTGAGTCTCCTGCCTCTGCCTCCCAAGTAGCTGGGACTACAGGTGCCTGCCACAAAGCCCGGCCAGTTTTTGGTTGCAGCCGTCATTGTTGTTTGGCGGGCCAGGCTGGATTCGAACCCGCCAGCTCAGGTGTATGTGGCTGGCACCTTAGCCACTTAAGCCACAGGCGCCGAGCCTACTTAATATTTCTTATGGGGGACAGGCGAAGGAACACCTGCAGCCAGTGCCTCCTGCGTTACCATCTTTCCCTCCCCTCCTGGTGGATGTGTGCCTGGTGCTTCCTGAGTTTGCTAGGTGATGTGGAAGGTAAGACTTTCTGGTCTACTTATACGTTTCCTGCTTCCACCTGGAAGTATCCCCTTTCTTTTTAAAAAACTATTCAAAAATGTAGGATTTATTAGGCAAAATCTAGTACATAGTACGCATTAGTCTTTCTCTACCCCCAAGAGCCTAACTTGTCAATCTTTCTCTGGCTCTGGTGGGTCTGGACAGTGACTAAGCAAAGAATAGAACTCTCTTTGCTCTTCTGGTCCTGTTCCTTCCACCTTGTAGAAGATTCACAGTAGATAACCTCCCACCTTGTACAAGGCCTCCAGCAGATGACCTTTGATCTCTTGCACCACATCCCGAGTTCCAGAGCTATGACTGTGCCACCCCCTGAGCTGCCATGCTGTGAATTGCTTTGAGAGAAGGGGGGAGGGAGATTGGTGAGAGGAGAGTACTGGGTGGGATCTCAGCTAATGTACACAATGCAAGGGTATATTTCAAAATAACTAAATTTTAAATGTCTTCCCATAAGAACTAAGTGAGGTGATGGATATGTTGATCAGTTTGATTTAAGCATTCCATTGTATATCAAATCATCATATTGTACCCCATAGATGTATACAGTTATGACTTTTTTCTTTTTCTGAGACAGAGCTTCAAGCTGTCGCCCTGCGTAGAGTGCTACGGTGTTACGGCTCACAGCAACCTCTAACTCTTGACTCCTAGCCTTAAGCAATTCTCTCACCTCAGCCTCCCCAGTAGCTGGGACTACAGGTGCCTGCCACAACGCCTGGCTATTTTTTGGTTGTAGGTGTCACTGTTGTTTGGCAGGCCCGGGCTGGATTTGAACCCGCCAGCTCTGGTGTATGTGGCGGCTACAGGCGCCAAGCCTACAGTTATGATTTCAATTAAAAATTAATAATAAACAAGAGGCCCCTCAGCCTGTGTGCTGTCACCATTTTCCATTTTGGTGGTTGCCCATCTGCTTGCAGATGCTCTTAACAAACCTCTGCTATTAACTCTACTCGACCTGGCTCTCTGCGGCACCTACCTTTTGACAGTGGGTATCTATATAAATTGTTATGTAAACATAGTCATTTTCCAATAGAAAAAAAATGAAAATGTATCCTCCAAAAGGTTTGTAATAGTTTTAACTGTGATAAGACTATGGTTGATGCTTTAAATTGAAATTTATACTGAGATTAATTATAGATTCACATAAGCTATAAGAAATAAGGCAGCCATCTTGTGTATACTTTACCCCGTTTTCCCCAAAGCATCAAGTCTTAAAACTCAAATCAGCAAAACCACCAACAGAAGAGTGCCTTCTGAGGTTTGTGAAACCAATAGGAAAGAAATGTGACGAGGGGATGCTCAAGCAGGAATGACAACTTTTCTCTCAACCTTTTGTATGTGTCCACGTTGGTACTTACTTTATGCTACAATTCTTTGTATCTGTGAATCTCTTCTCCAACAGTTTCTGAGGTTCCTGAGAGGAAAGACTATGTCTTACTATCTTTGTCTTCCCAGTGCCAGAAAAGGGTCTAGCACGCAGGGTGGTGGGGGGCCTAGGAGGCGGCAATAGAATGGGACTTATCAAAAAAACTTCTCAATTTTTATGTTTGAGGATTCAAATTCTTTCCAGCCAATAAAAAATGATATAAATGACCTTTTGTTCAACCTCCATATAAAAATTAGATATGCAGTTCCTAATATTAATTAGTTAATTAATAATAATTAATACTCTGTAGTCACTATGCGTTCGTCATTGAAATAATTTTTAATGAGTTCATGTCAAGTAGGATGCTGGGGATATTATGGTGAACATGATAGACATGGTCCCTATTCTTTTTTATTTATTTATTTTTTTGAGATAAGAGACTAATACTATGGCTCGGCGCCTGTGGCTCAGCGGGCTAAGGAGCCAGCCATGTAAACCTGAGCTGGCAGGTTCGAATCCAGCCTGGGCCCGCCAACCAACAATGACAGCTGCAACCCAAACAAAAATAGCCGGGCGTTGTGGCGTGCGCCTGTAGTCCTAGCTACTTGGGAGGCAGAGGCAGGAGACTCGCTTGAGCCCAGGAATTGGAGTTTGCTGTGAGCTGTAATGCCACAACACTCTACCCAGGGCGACAGCTTGAGGCTCTGTCTCAAAAAAAAAAAAAGAGAAACTGACACTGTGCCCTGAATAGAGTACCTTGGCATCATAGCTCACAGCAACCTCAAACTCCTGGGCTCAAGTGATTCTCTTGCCTCAGCCTCCCTAGTAGCTGGGACTACAGGTGCCCACCATAATGTTCAGCTATTTTTAGAGACGGGGTCTTGTTCTTGCTCAGGTTGGTCTCAAACTCGTGAGCTTAAGCAATCCGCCCGCCTCGGCCTCTCAGAGTGCTGGGATTACAGGTGTGAGCCACCGCGCCGGGATCCTCCCCCCATCTTTATTTTATAAAGCAAGTCTTTCTCTGTAGGCTTTAGATCTAACACATGTAATGTTTACTGAATAGGTATTGTGCAGATAACATGTTTTACATTTTAAGACAATGCCAAAAGTATATTCAAGTATGCTTAAATAGAAATCACTTGTGGAGTAATATTCAATTGGCAATCTTACCCTTAAGTGCTGCAATAAATGAAAATAGAGCTAGAGATTAAATGCTATTTATCAAGTTACATTTCTTGGCCGAACGCCCATTTTCCCTATCAGACTGTTCATATCATAAAGGTAAGGCCCATGTGTGTTGCCCTCTTGCTCACTGCTGTAATTTTATTACAGTATCCATGTAATACATAGCTGTCAATCAATGATTAAATATTCAAGGCTCAAAACAGTCTTCTAAAATATAGAAATAAATGAAATCAATTATTTTAAAATTTGAGACAGATTTGGTAATACCTAAAACACAATATAAAGTTGTCATGTTATTGTGAGCATGCATTTCTTTCTTACTGTAAGTGGAATGTTACGTGACTACAGAGATGGTAAGCAGCACAAGGCAGGCCCTCTCCTAAGGTTGTTACCTGACCAGCGATGACTCAAGTGCACTCACCCCCTTAAGGAGAAGGCTGACCTATCTTTTAAAGATATGTAAAAGAAAACTGAATCATGTGGTATTAGTTTTCCTAATCCAGTTGTGAAACCCCAAGTTCTTGCTGAGCTTTGCATTTCAATTTAGAAAGCACTGTAAGTGAACAGGCTTTAAACATCATTAGGTCCTACCCAAGTTTATAAGCTTCATACAAAATTAAAATAATGTTCTCACAAACTGGCAAGTAACTTCTTTAAGCAGGAAGAGCAACAGTATTTTATTTTATTACAAACAATCATTTCACAAAACATAGAATGTTTGTGTATTGTTATGCATGACACAGAAAACATAAAGTAATAAGGTATTGGGACCTAACAGTTTCACTTAAAATCCCATGACTTTTGTCTTACACATGGTAGGTATGCAATACATATCAACTGAACTGAAAATAAACATTCTACAAGATGTGCTTGCAAAATGTGTAATGCTATAGTAGGAAAGTACAATTTTCAAATATGAGATTTGGTCTGTCAGATTTTTTAAAAGCCTTTAAAAATATGATATGCACAAGCTTGCCCTGAGGGAAAAATAAGATGGACTATAGATTACAAAATCTTTACATATTTTCCACAATAGCATTTTGAAATTGGAAAAGAGCAAACAGTGTGGAAAAACTGAATTGAACATATTACTAAAAATTCAGTGCACTCACAACTACCTGATGGAAAATTTGAAGCACCTTTTTCTCTTGCCTTCTTACATTATAATATGAAATGTATGAATTATAGAGGGCTTGATCTTCAGAAACTTAAGAAAACTTCAAGTTGTAAGCCAAAATGTCATCAGAAAAAGAAAAACCTGGTATAAAATTTGCTACCATAAGGCCACTGTTTAAAGTTCTTTCATGTACAGACACTATACAATTCAGATACTTTTGTTTTTGTTTTTATTACATAAGCAAAACTTTGAACATATAAACGTCTGAATATAACTTGGTTAAGTTCTCTCTATGAAAACATGCTCAGAGAAAAATGCGTCAACAAATAATGCCCTTCAAGTGATTCTTTTGAGGCTTTTGCAAAAGAAACTATAGTTAATACAACTTTTAGGTTGAATACTGTAATTTAACAGCAATTGTTAAGTATAAAAGTGTTGCAGCATTCACGACTAAAAAATAAAGTTATTTTATCAAGAAAGTTACAGTATTAGTGCCTTAGTGCCACTTCTAACTCTTGACAAAATGTGATGTTTCCAAATTTTCTCCTGTAGTGCTGCTTCCATTTGTCACATTTCCAGGTTAGATTTCTGTGGCATTGTTTATTTATTCCTATTAAGAGAAAACAAGAGAAATAGGGACTTCAAAAGAAGTGTCAATTTTAACATCTGAGCTAGAATTTTGTTCATACTGCAATTTTCAAAACACTTTAATTGATATACTGCTTGTACCCTGAGATCCCCACACAGGTATATGGAATCCCAAAGACGCATAGTAACAACAGAACACATCAAAGCAGATATCAAATGATAAGTCAAAAGGACAAAGAAAACGTATGGCGCTAGATAGCACTGGTACTAGCAAACTGATGAAAGCAGAATTCTGCTATTTGGGTGAGTTTTAGTGGGATGTCCCCCAGCATAAAACCAAGACTCTCAGACCTTAGTGTCTCAAGAATGGAGCCTGATACTGCTACATACACACACCTCAAGCTAGCATTTTTTCTTTTCCACCATATGGCTTCTCTAATTATAAAACTATATGGACTCTTCTAATTTGACTGATAACTGCAAAAAAGCTATTAGAGGAGAAGCTTTCTTGCTTTTGGATGGTTACCTACACCATAGGAATATGTAAGGCATCAATAAATAAGGAAAAAGAATTCACAAGAATAATAAGAGTATGATTAAAGGGTAATGAAAGCGGATTCTATGTTGCGCTACTACGCAAAACATTAAATTACTAACCACAACAGGATGTAAGACAATGCAACTAATAAAAGAGCAAACACAGTTAAATGGCATGTTTTTAGGGATATTAAAAAATAAAAATTTATTAATACATATATCCTTACCTTTTACTAGGATCTTACATTATTAAAACTGAAAGAAATTTAAGAGTTGATTTATTGTTTTGGCATTTATATTAGTATGGAAACTTTTAATTACAGACAAAAACAGTGCTGATAGAAAATTCATATTCTTTCTATTTTGGTTAATGAAATGTTCAAAATACATGCACACAGTTTTGTCATCATCATTCCTTCAAACAGAGGTAGGCTTCATTGTATCCTATATACTTATTCATTATACAGTATAAAAAATCATACAAATTTATCTTAAAATGTTGCCTACCTATAACTTTAAAAGACAATTCTAACTGTAATTAATAATTCTAAAATAAATTTCAACTAAATATCTCACTTATAAAAATGTGTGATTATTTTGAACTACATTTCTCAAACTGATCTCTCCATCTTTCCATCGATTTAAATACGAGTCCCTCTCACCTAGGTTTACATAACTTGTCATTTGGGTCCCTGCAAATGTTTCCTTGTTGATCTTCCTGCACTTCATCTCTCCTGAGAACCTGCCTACCCACTGCTAACTCAAGAGACCATCCCAAAGTCCCCTCCTTTCCAGTCTAGGAAGATTTCCTACTCCTACCACAAATGTTAAATATTCTCCCCTGCTTTCGAGGCCCTCTATAATTTACACAGCCTCATTACTCCCCATCCTTATATCCTACTGCCAAACATGGATCTTTGGCTTTATCCGTTCCTATGTTCTGCTCTTATCCAAGCCTCAGCTCACAACCTATGTCCTCTGTGAAGAGCGTATCAGCGAAAGTACTTAGCACACATCTAACCATTCCTACCACAATGACCTTGGCTTCCCTTTAAGTACTGACTATCTGTGGAATTAAGCTCTTCAAAAATATGGTTGTACAGAAAAAAAGTTAGCATGGCAGGCCTGACTGCTATCCTTCAAGGGTCCCATTTATGAGTTGGCCCTTGGCCAGTGTCTGAGAACTTAGATTTCAGGAGTATCCCCCAAATTAACTGATGAGTGCTGAAACTATGTAAATAGTATGGTCTACGCTGAACACTTGCCTTCCTTCTGGGAGTCTGGAATTTGGTTGTACACCTGCCAGGGGACACCTATGTGATCAGCCCCCAGTAAAATCCTCAGGTACTGAGTCTCTGGTGAGCTTTCTAAGCTGGCAACATTTGATGTGTTATCACACCTCGTTGCTGGGGGAGTTAATTAAGCACGTCCTGTGTGATTCCACTGGGAGAGGACTCTTGGAAATTTGCACGTGGTTTCCTCCAACTTTGCCCCAAGTGCCTCTCTTTTGCTGATTCTGCTCTGTACCTTTTACTGCAATAAATCATAGCCATGAGCAGGGCTGTATGCTGAGTTCTCTGAGTCCTCCTGGTGAACCATCAAACCTGGGGCAGTCTTGGGGACCCCTGATACAATGGTCTTTGTTCACCAGCTTAGTAAAGCATATGGATAGACACATGTGAGTATGTGTGTGTATGTGTGTGTGTATGGATATGCTTAGATTTAATCTCATTCAACAAGCATTTTCTAAAAACTGACTTATATGAAAGGCAACAGGGGAAGATATAAGACTAGTGAGGCACCCCCTACCCTCAAGAACTTGATAATCTATTTGGGGAAATAGGAAGGTAAACAGCAGTAATTAGAGACCAAATGAAACAAGAGTTAAAGAAGGGGCTTTGGTAAAGCTTTATAGTGGGTTTCAAAAGGAGAGTTTGCTAAGAAAAGAGTCAGGTACAGGAGGCTATTTCCAGCCACTAACAGTAGGAACCAAGAGTCAAAGACGGGAAAATACATATTATGCTTCAGAAAGCAGAGGGTCCCTGGGGAAATGAGGCTAGAAAGGTAGCTTAGGGTTTGACCTGGCTATCAAGTTTGGTCTCTTTTTTTTTTGTAGGCATGAGTGCCTTGATATAATCAGAATTTGGGAACAATGATTGGGCTAGTAGTAAAGAGAATGAGTAAGCAAATCACTGGTGGCAAGGAGACAGGCTAGAATGTTCTAAAGCTTCCAAAACCCAACCAGGGATACATAAGAATATACAATAAAGGTGGCATTTCCGTTTAGCAAGGAAAGGACAAATTATATAATAAATAGTGTTAGATAAATTATCTAATGGGAAAAATTAGATCCTTAATGTTATATCATCAAAATAAATTCTAAATGGATTGAATATTTATATGTTAAAAATTAATCATAAAACCACTTGAAGAAAACACAGTAAAGAATTTTTATCAGTATAAGCATGACATGAAATCTAGAAGCCATAAAAGACAAAACTGACAGATTTATGAATGTCTAAAAGTTCATTACATGAACTAACATAAAAGCCAGCACAAACAGCTGACAAACATAAATGAACACCAGCAAAGTGTGCAACACGTTAATATCCTCAGCAGATCAAGTGCTCTCAGGAATCAGTAAGAATAAGTACCATCCCGGGGCGGCACCTGTGGCTCAGTCGGTAGGCACTGGCCCCATATACCAAGGGTGGAGGGCCAAACTGCAACAAGAAAAAATAGCCGGGCATTGTGGCGAGCGCCTGTGATCCCAGTTGCTCGGGAGGCTGAGGCGAGAGAATCGCCTAAGCCCAGGGGTTGGAGATTACTGTGAGCTGTGACACCACAGCACTCTACCGAGGGTGACAAAGTGAGACTCTGTCTCAAAAAAAAATGAGTACTGTCTTCAACAGAAACACAGGCAGAGTACAGAAATAATTAAAGAAAGAAATTCAAATGGCCAATGGACACATAAAAAGATGCTTACATCATTAATAATCAAAGAAAGGCAATGAGAGCTACTTTCTGCTGTGAGACTGACAACAAAAGGAGTGATAACGTGGAGCACTGGCTAGGGTGCAGGCAAATGGGGCAACACAGCAAGGTACCAAAATGACATTCACTCTCCAAAATTATCCCACCTGTACAATTGGTTAAGGCTGTTTCCCCACCTCCCCACCTTACATAAGAATGATCCATCTTCTTCCTATCCTGCATCTTACTATTTTGTATTACTTGGGGACCCCCCCAAAAGGGGCAATTTGAAACATTGGTGTCAAAAAAGTGAACCAAACCCAACACTACTAACAAACAGCGTACTTCTGCAAGTTAGAAGATTTCTAATTCTTTGTTTTTGTTTAAGAAAATCTAAGGTATACAAAATCAAACTGTCAGTGATAGAACATTCAAAATACTTCTTTTTTTTTGAGACA
>CAUYON010091850.1:0-11075 GCA_963573935.1 Arctocebus calabarensis
CCTGTAGTCCCAGCTACCAGGGAGGCTGAGGCAAGAGAATCGCTTAAGCCCAAGAGCTGGAGGTTGCTGTGAGCAGTGTGACGCCACGGCACTCTACCCAGGGCGATAAAGTGAGACTCTGTCTCTACAAAAAAAAAAAAATATATATATATATAGCAGGTCATTTGCAACTTTAGATATGTGGGGAAATCATTGTCAGAATAATGGCCAACAGTGAGAGCAATGGGAAAATAAGTCAATGTGTGTTGAGTATCCACTGTGCATCAGGAAATTTGGCATATCTTATTTTATTTAATTCTCATATCAAAAATCCCATGTAGACATTTGCACCTTCATTTACAGAGAAATTGGAGATAAAAATGTAAGTGAAACTTACTAAATACAGAATATAAATGTCTTCATATAGTGATTAAAAGGCCACGAAGTCTGTGTTAAACAGTTTGATGAAAATATTTCAGATTGTATATGAAGTCAGCACATTGTGCCCAATGATTGCACTAATGTACACAATTATGATTTAATTAAAAAATGTTTAAGTAATCTTATTCATGATAACATAGCAGTTAGGTGATAGAAAGGACATTTCAATTGCGTTTTCCCAGCTCCAAATACCTATATGCTATGTCTGGTACACCAAGGATATGATCTGTACTGAATTAAAAATTTGTCTCTTCTGGTAACATTCTCATCAATATTTGCATAGGGATGTGCAAGCCTTGGCATGAATGCCAACGAAGGTCACCTGAGATAATTATTTTACTGTAGAGACTCTTTTCACTTCATCTCCCTTCCTTATCTATCTTTCTTTCTTCTTTTCACCATTGAAGACTGCCAGTGACGTCCATGGGGATGTCAAGGTCAGCACACAGTAAATTAGTAAAACAGTAAGTAACTCAGAAAAAGTTGACTCCTTCCTTCAGGAATTTTCTTTGTTCTTTGCCTTATACTTAGTTGCCACATCTTGTCCACAGGTGTCTGGATGGGCAAAAATTCTACATTATTAGGCTAAATAAAAAGGCCAGAAGAGCGCCCTCTCGATTCTGGGACTCATTTTATGATTACTTTCCCTGAAATTTAAAGGAACGGTACTGGTGGTAGTGATTTCTAGCTTGGTTGGGTTGCAAGGGCAATAGGAAGGGAAATATTTTAGGAGGAAGATTTCAGGAAAACCCTTTCTTGAGTTCCTCTAAGGATGTCAAATTATCACTGTAAGTAAGGACCACTTTAGGCATGGCTTAGCCACAATCCTGACAGCAAAGACAAGAAGATTTTTGAACTTGCTCTTCAGACATTGTTAGCAGGACAGAGACACTGAGCTAGTCATCAAAGCAAATAGCATAATTTCCTAGTCCCCTTGTAGTTACGTGTGTGGGACTTTTGAGTTGACGATATATAGATTGAAGTTTAGAATTTGAATTGATGCAGTGAGAGGTTGGAGCTTTGGGGGGTATTTGGATAGAGTGAATGTGTTTTGTATGTGGGGTGGATGCACATTAAGTTTTTGTGCCAGAGGGGAGACTGTGTTAGACTGAATAATGACCCCCCCCAAAGATATCCTGGTCCTAATATATGGAATTGGTGATTGCTATCATATATAATAACAGAAACTCTGCAGATATAATTAAGTTAAAGATCTTTAGATAGGAAGTCTATCCTTCATTTTTTTTGGGGGGGGGGAGGAGTTGACCCTAAAGGCAATCACAAATGCCCTTATAGGGAGAGAAAGATAGAAGGGCAGGAAGCAAGACGGCAAAATAGAAACCTCCAGCAATCGTCCCTTAGCAAGACATCGAATTCAACCACTGTCTATTCTTCCCTATCCCTGGAGTGACCAGTGTACCCAGGGGAGGATGACTATAGTGATTGTAGGGCTTTGCATTGGAGCTCAAGGCCACTACCACACAGGGGCACATAGCCAGGGCAGAATTCTGCCATTGCCCATAAAGGGGGCATTTTGATCAGGCCAGTCAGAGGAAAGTCTTTTATTCCAAAGCCCCATTGCTAACAGGAAAAGAGCAGCCAGGGGCCTGGACTAAATTTGTAAGGCATATGGTTGCAGTTCTCATGCAACCATTGTGGACTATACACGGTCTGTCTCAAAACTTGTATAGTAACCCTTGTAAAAGGAAAGTTTATAGTAATAAGTTCCTACATCACAAAAGTAGAAAAGCTTCAAATAAACAACCTGATGATGCATCTCAAAGAACTAGGAAAAAAAGAGAAAACCAAACTCAAAATTAGTAGAAGAAAAGAAATAATAAAAATCAGAGCAGATATAAGTGAAAGTGAAAAAAAAGAATACAAAAGATGAAAAAAATAAATTTTTTTTAAAGATAAACAAACTAGACTCACCTTTGGTCAGACTCACTAGCAAAAAATAGAGAAGACCCCCTAAACAAAACCAGAGGTGAAAAGGAGACATTACAACTGACACTACAGAACTCCAAAGGATAATTAAAGACTATTATGAGCAACTGTATATCAATAAATTGGAAAAATTGAACAAATTCCTAGACACATAAAACCTACCAAGATTGACCCAGGAAGAAATCAAAAACCTTAAAAAACTAATAACAAGTAAGAAGATAGAAGCAGAAGTAAAAAGTCTCCCATCAAAGAAAAGCCCAGCTTCACTGCTGAATTCCACCAAGTATTCAAAGAAGAACAAAGACCAAATCCCCAAAAAATCGGGGAAGAGAAAGGGAGGGAGCAGCATTGTTATGCACCTCAGCTCCTGGCCGAGGGACTGTCCTGTGCCTGGAGACAACTGTCCATGATGTCAACTCTGCAAAGAAGGAAACTTCAGCTCAGGCTGATGTGTGCATCCTCCGGTGCCTCCTCTTTCTTCAGGGAGTTCCTGAGGTGCAGAGTGGTGGCGCGGATTGCTCAGTGACATGAGATAAGCATAGTGGAGGAACCCAAAGCTGTTCAGGGTGGTTGTGATATAATGGCACCTTGCTGGTTCTAAGAGCCAGCTGAGATGCTCTGTAGTCAGAGAGAGCAGCATCTATGAGGAGCTGGCCTTGTTTTCCCGGAAGAGCTGAATCTCCTCCCACAGTTGTTTTGCTGGTGTCTGCCTGGACACCACAGAACCCAGGCCAAGTCTCATCTGCTGCCACACTTGTTGCCCTTGCCAGGGACCAGGCATCAGGTGTTCTCTGAGCCCTGGGAGTCTGTGCTCTGCCTTAAAAATCAATGCTCTGATTTCATAGCGTCCCCATGGTGTAATTCTGTCTGTTTCAGCCATAATCCGAGGCAGTTGGATTTCTATCGAGCAGAGCTGGAGCTATTTTCCCTTTGGTTTTTGAGAATAGTTGTTGAACTTTTTTCACTGAGACTGCAAATAGGCTTTTTTTCTTCTGTTAAAGAAAAATATTGTTATTAATCATTACGTACTCAGGGTCAGCATTGCAGTTGGATGAAGCAACATGAAGGTGGGCTGGAAGATTTAGGTTTGTTTATTTTTTTAATAGTTTATAGCAGTTAATAACATTTGGTAATTGTCAGAGTGTTTTGCAAATAGTTATTGTTCTTTCTACTACTCTCATTATTGGCTATTTATCACGCCTCCACAGACGTGGAACTGCAACCCCTGAAATGGGGAATGATTTGAACTCTGACTTGACAACCTTGACTGGCTGATGTCAAAGGAAAAGGAACATTCTTTACATGTTCCAAGAGCTGGGGGCCTGGTTTTTAAAGTGAGAGATGTCAGGGTAGATTCCATAGCTTAAAGGAATTTCTTTCAGGGTCCAAAGGAGGAGAACATGATTAAAAGTTTGAGTTCTTGTTCTGCTTACAGGGTAGCATCAGCAGTGAGCCCATTTAAGGAAGTCTTTTTTTAAATTACCGTGTATATGCATCAGAGTGAGATAGAGCACTTCCCCTTGAGAAATGCCATTTGTCACTGCCGTGGATACCCCAGATTGTTTGGCTGGGCAAACAAGCAAATAAAGAATTCAAGATGCCCAATGAAGTGATGAGTAGATGGAATCTTGGCTTCGTAAGATGTTAAATAATCTTCCTCTTTTTTTGTAAATGAGATCCTTTTTCCTCTGGGGGCCTTTTGTGATACTGATTACAGAGTAATTATGAAGAGGAACAAAGGCCACGCCAGCAAGTATTCATCATGCACTTAGAATTATGATGCTATTATTTTATATGGTCAGATATTAAATTTGGCTAGAAAAGTGCAAACTAAATGCTTCCCCTGCCTGGCGCTGCAGCATCTGTCCCCAGTGTTCACCCGGGAGGAGGTTTGTGCATGTTGCCGCTGTGGCCACCACTGTGAGGGAGGACTTTGTTTTTGCCCCAAGGTGAGAATGGGAACTGAGAGCTGACCTTTGCCTCTCCAAAGAGTTGGGGCCAGGCGGGGTCAAAACTGCCAGCCAGGTGCTACTGTGGCCTGGTGTTGTCTGCGGTGATCCCCACGCCCCCTACTTCCCCAAGGCCTCCATCCAAGTCTGTTAAAAACTCCAATTTTTGACATTGGGATGGGGAAGAATTTTAGTGAGTGCCTGCATGCTTCCTTTACAAATGAAAAAGGCTGGATAGAAAACCATTTCAGCTCTGCAGGACACCGGTCTAAACAATATGTGGCCTACAAAACACCATGAGGTGGACGCTCAGTGCTGAGGGAGAAATGAGGGAGAAGCAGTCGGCCGGCAGCCTGGAGCACCACGCCCCACCTGCGCCACTCTGTTTATGGGGCTGGACACCTTCCTGCAGCTTATTTCAGCTGTGAACCTTTTGAGCTTTAGGCCACGCGCTGCCTAATCCACTTCTCACTGACACAGACACCTACACTGTCACTACACTCGGAGTAACAGCGACCCCATATTCTCTCTTAGGCCGTTCACGCCTTTATTCCAGTTGGAGGGGAAAGGCAGAGATAGTGCTCATCTCCAGTGGGCTTAGGAGAAGGGGGTCTCAGTTGCAAGAAACTATGACACAAAAAACAATGCACAATGGCAAACTGAACCTTTGTCTGACTGAAGTGAATCAGTGTTTTATTGAGAAGGCGTGAGGTGGCTGGCTCTCAGAACAACAAGCAAGGACACAGAACAAAGTTCAACAAATGCTCAGGAATGTAAAATGCAGACAGCAACTAGGGCAATGGCCAAATCGTGCCACAAACTCAGTGAGGGGACACCACTGCTGCCTCCAGAACTGAACAGGAAGGCCCCTTAGTGCAGCTTGGACCGTGGAGCTCCGGACGCCACCCACCATCAGAAGGGACTCCTCGTGCTTCTCTGCACCTCAAGCTCCCAAGTCGGAATCTTGGACAAGTACCTTTGATCAGCACAGTTGTGGTCACAGGCCCATGAGGTTTTTAATTTTTAGAAGATTCTAGAAATCGAACTTTGTTTCCCTCTGAGACTCATAAACTGAAGAATCCCCCATTTATCAATATAGGGTGGGGAGAGACAGAGAGAAAGAGAGAGAGATTCTATAATGGGTCTCTATTTTTTCTTCCTCCAAATGAGCAGTTGAATGAAATGACGTCTGATGTTCTGATCCTAGAGCATTAACACCTAGATGCTTATGCATATTGTGAATATGTTTCGCATCATTTAGAAAATATGGGAGAAAGCAGCCCATAACACACCTGCTTTCTGAGCTCCCTGAACTAAGAGTATTGATGGCAAATAGGTTTCATCTTGCATGTTAATGTCTATTGATTGGTTGTGGTTTCCAAAACTGTTATGCAAAAAATAATTCAGAGAATGACCCCATATTCTACAGAAAAGAGAGTTGCAGTCAATTAGCAGGGACTCCCACATAGCACCAGGAGTAGGACAGCGCCTGTGTGACCCAATTGTAGCCTAAACTCAGAAATATTAGGAGCCAGAGCCTTTTCTCACCTTGCCCTTTCACACCAAAGTGGGAGCCACAAGAAGGGACCAGTCCCTGAGAACAGCTTCAGATCAAGAGTGAAAGTAGCCAGGGCTGTCCCCCATGGGGGACAGAGTTCTGTATAGTCACCAAGGGTCTCTAGGTCATCAATCAGGTGACATTTGTCCAGATACTATTCCAGAAGACCTGAGTGTAGTGATCAAAATCAGTTCTGCTTACGTTTGGGGAGTGCTTTCCCCAGAGCACAGGTCCTGAGGAGATGCCTCTCCTGGTAAATTTCAGAACAAATGTGAATGGACTGGGGTGGAGGGACGCCGGAGAAGCAGATCCAAGAAAAGGAATAAAATTCTTGGCTGTAAAATTTTGGGAACTCGCCACACAAATTCTTTCCTGTTGGTGGATCTGTGCTCTCTTCCAATTCATCTGCCTCACTCACTTTTGTATTTGGCCCCTAAGCTACACTAATTTGTTTTGCCAGAATGGTAGGCACACCAGTGTTAGAGAGGACAGTTGCCTTCCTGTGATTTGGCACACAGACCATTCATTACTATTTTTCGATTACCCGCCAGGAATGTGAATGTGTCCTGTGGCACTTGGTTGGAAATGTGAGACTCTGGTTACAAAGGAAAGGGAAGCTAATCATTGCCAACCCTTGCTTGCCTGTGGCTTCCTGCTGATGAAGAGTGAGTCTTAAATAGATGGAATCCATCTATTTAGGCAGATTAGAAAAATTTACCACTAAATAGACCCTGGCTGCGGCCAAATCAGGAGGGAGTCAGGGAAGCAAATTATGAGATTCTGAAAACAGTTGAAAGAAGATGGCTTTGGGGGAAGCTAGATTCCCAAATTTTTATCCAAAAATTAACCTTTTAAAAACATTTTTATTACGAAATTTTTCAAACTGACCAGAATAATGGCAAATACTTGTGTATCAACTATCCAAGAAATAAAAGACAGGTTCCAGTGCATTTGCAACTAAAGTATCATATATTAGACTTGAAAAAGCCCGTTTCCTTTCTCATCTCTCCATACAAGCTAGATAAGCACAGGTGTCAGGGCCAGTGTTTGAGCAGAGGAAGAGTCTCTCATTGTGTGGTCAGCTCTTTTTATTGGCCTTGAATGACTTTTGGTTGTTTCTAAAAGTTCGATAAGCTCTGAGAAGATGACAGTTATTCTCCATAAAAGGATGTTGAGGGGAGGATGTTACATTCTTGAAAGTGGTGTTTTTCAATCTTTTTATCTCACAGCACACTTGAACCTGTAGTTGAACTTCCGCAGTACCCTTAAATTATGTTGATTAAAAAAAAAGAGTAAAAGAAAAGAATATACTTACTGTGCTTTGAACTTCTTTCAAAAACGCTTTAATTAATGACCTTTAAAAATTTTTGTGGCACACCAGTTGAAGATCGCTGCTCTAAAGGCTGTTTTAGTGATGAGGTACCAAAGAAAGTTTGCTCAAAAGCAGATCATTGGACTCAGCGTATAAATTCCCAAGGTGGTAACACTGAGTTGATGACACTCATTTGACTGTGTAAATTCTTGAAGGCCCAAAACATCTGTCTCATAAGTTTATAGCCAGTATTATCTAAAGATAATAGGTCTTCATGGAAACAGTTCCCATAAATTTTCACAGTAGGTTTTGTAACTCTTCCTGCAGGAATGCTCCTCTTTATGTCAGCCTTAAACCTACACTCCTGCATTTCAGCTGATCACATCTAGCTTGGCCCTAAATTCAACCAGTGGCTACTATTTGAACCTTCAAATGGCGCTCTGTCTGAAGTGGGTACTGTTGTAGCCCTTGCTTACAGATTAGTAACATTAGGTTTAGTGCTTTTCCCTAAGTCACACAATTAGTAGGGAAGAGAAGTGGGGATTCACACCAACTCAGTTTCTGTGATCCTCAACCACTGTTCTTCAGAAAGAAACTCTTCTCAGACACAAGAGATCACTCTCTTTGGAGGTGAAAATGGACACAGATTCCCTTAATCCATAAAGAGAACTATTTCATTTGGTTGGGTCATTATGTAACAAAAGGCACTAGGTCTTGCAAGTGTGGTAAAAGTCAGTGGCCCAAGGCAGAGCGGTACCTAGGACATTTGTCACACACCCACAGTAAGCTGTCATCTTCAAATGAGGCCTTCCTAGAGAGGCTTAACTCAATTTCTCTGGCAGTAGATGGATTAGGCTCCTTTGTATCAGTTGCTAGGTGACTCCCCCTACTAGCCAGCCAAAATTACAGGTGTAAGGCAGAATGCAGACATTCCTGATTTGACTGGGCTTTGCTTTATTGTGCTTCACGGATTGTATTGTTGTTTGTTTTTTTTTTCTTACAAGTTGAAGGTTTATGACAACACTTCACCATTTGTGCCAGTTTCCCAATAGCATATGTTCACTTTATTCTCTATGTCACATTTTGGTCAATTTCACAATATTTCAAACTTTCCCATTATTACTATATGTATCTGCTATAGTAATCTGTGATCAGTGGTCTGTGATGTTTCTATTGTAATTGATTTGAGGCATGACAAAATGTGCCCATGTGAGATGACAAACCTAACTGATAAATGGTGAATGTGTTCTGATTGTCCCATTGACCAACTGTTCTTATCTCTCTTCCTCTCCTTAGGCCACGCCATATCCTGGGACACAGTTGAAATTAGGCCAACTAATTGGGCTAAAAGCAGTTGAATAAATACATTTGCTATTTTATTTAATTTATTTACTGCAGTCTTACGAGTTTGAATTTATTGATTTACATACAAAGAACTCCAGATATAAAGAGAGGAAATGACTTGAGTGAGATTACCTGAGTCAAAGTGAAGACAGAATCCAGCCAATGGCCTATAAGTATTTAAGTGAAGGGAAAAATTGCATCTCTCTCATTTTAAATCAAAAGCTAGAAATGATTAAGCCTAGTGAGAAAGGCATGTCAAATGCCAAGATAGGCCCAAATCTAGGACTCTTGTGCCAAACAGTTAGTCAACTTGTGAATGCAAAGGGAAATGTTCTTGAAGGAAACGAAAAGCGCTGCTCCAGTGAACAGAATAACAACTAGAAAGTACAACAGCATTATTGCTGATATACAAAAAGTTTTAGTGTTCTAGAGCGAGAATCAAACCAGCCACAACATTCCTTTAAGCCTGTAGTCCCCAACACCTGGGATGTGGATCAATAATGGGACCAGTAAAGTCCCATTTGCTATGCAATATAATATATTCACAGGGTCCAAAGATTAAAGTATGGATAGCACCGACTACCACACTGGCCACTGGGATATTAGCAGAAGAGATGCATGAATGGTTCATGTCTGGTTCTTCAATCATCATCATGAGAAGGATTTCTCTTGGTAGCCAATGGCCCTTCTGTCTGGGCCCCAGAATAGATACACTTGGAAGGATTCATAACCCATCACTATATAGGCAGGATACAAGATCAACTTAAGTGGCAGTTAGCAGAGCCACCAGGCTGAGCCCAGTCTGAGTCAATCTGTCTGCCATCATTTGGCCTATGGATCCTGAGCATAAACATTTATTGCTGTCTGCTGCTAAACAGAGGGAGGTTTGTTCATATACCATTATGGTGGCAATTACACTGTCATAGTAATTAGTGTTTAAAAGTAAAACAAACTACCATTCTTTTTCTTTGGCTTTCTATACTCAAAGTTTCATTTCAAAATCTGTTCTAACTCTAATTCACCCTAGAATTTGAACTTAGTACAGTCTCAGGTCTGGTAGCGTGATCCCTCCTGCTTTGTTTTTATTTGTAAGTAGTGTCTTGGCTATTCGAGGTTTTCTCACTGTGGTTAGGTGATATCTCAGGGTAGTTTTGATTTGTAACTAGAATTTTAAATATTTTGATAGCAAACGTGGGCTTTTAGACTTAAGGATATCACTCCAAACATTCTGGCATTGTCCTGAAGGTACTGAGCTGGCTGTGGCTTGTTACACGGCTGCATTGTCAAAAAACTATATCTCCCACAAGTGTGTTGTGATTCATTGGTTAAAATTTTTAAAAACTCATCATCATAAACAGGAGCTTTTGTGAGTTTTCTAATGCTTTACAATGAAGTTTTATTTAAGTATTTGTATAGGATCACCCACGTGTATTTGAAAATTAGTAGTGCTGTACCTGTATTTGTAACATGTTTTTATTCAGTTTGCAGATAATTTTTTTATTAAGTCATAAATACATAAATCATGTATACGTTAATGCATTTATGGGGTACAATATGCTGATTTTATATACAATTTGGAATGCTTACATCAAACTGGTTAACATAGACTTCACCTCACTTAATTATTGTGTTAAGACATTTGTACTCTACACTTAATAGGTTTGACATGTACCCTTGCAACATGCACCATAGGTGTGGTCCCCCATTAACTCTCCCTCCCTCCAACCTCCTCCCTCCTCTCCCAACTCCCTCCTTTTCCCTCCTTCAGCCTGGGCTATAGTTGTGTTTTATCTTTCATATGAAAGTGTGAGTGATTATATATTGGTTTCATAATAGTATTGAGTACATTGGATACTTTTTCTTTGATTCTTGAGATACTTTGCTAAGAAGAATACATTCCAGCTCCATCTACATAAACATAAAAGAAGTAAAGTCTCCATCTTTTTTAAGTTTCCATGGTGTACGTATGCCACAATTTATTAATCTATTCATGGTTCAATGCGTGCTTGGGCTGCTTCCATGACTTGGCAATTTTGAATTGAGCTACAATAAACAATATGGTGCAAATGTCTTTGTTGTAAAGTGATTTTTGGTCTTTTGGATATATACCTAGTAGAGGAATTGCAGGATTGAACAGCAGGTCTACTTTTAGATCCCTAAGTGTTCTCCAAACTTCTTTCCAAAAGGAATGTATTAGTTTGCATTGCCACCAGCAGTGCAGAAGTGTTCCCTTTTCTCCACATCCATGTCAACATCTGTAGTTTTGACATTTTTGTGATGTGGGCTAATCTTACTGGAGTTAGATGATATCTCAAAGTGGTTTTGATTTGCATTTCTCTGATGATTAAAGATGATGAGCATTTTTTCATGTGTCTGTAGGTCATGTGCCTGTCTTCTTCAGAGAAACTTCTGTTTAAGTCTTTTGCCCACAATGAAATGGGATCACTTGTTCTTTTTTTTTTTTTTTCTTTGAGACAGAGCCTCAAGCTGTCACCCTGGATAGAGTGCCGTGGCATCACAGCTCACAGCAACCTCCAATTCCTGG